>JABSMR010014963.1:0-18479 GCA_018902295.1 Dusona sp. PSUC_FEM 10030013 | reverse complement strand
TCCTAATTAATGAAAAACTTATTTCGTTCAAATATTTGTTGTGTTTGCAATTAATAAAAAGTTTTTTGGAATCAAAAACTATTTTATTTTAACTCAAAATACATGTATTCCAGTCGAATATATTCTTATCTTGAAAACTAAACGAACATCATGTTGAAGTAAAAATAACATTTAAAATATTATTTAGACCAAATTCAATTGTATTATTGTTTAATAATGTTTTCATGGGTCTCCAACCCTGGATGGGTGTAAAAATTCATGACCGACTTCTTAGGTATAGTCAGTCAGAATAATAAAACTACTTTGGTTCTAGCAATTTATGCACATCCAGCGAGAAGCTGTAACGTGAGTATTCAAATAGCATTATCCATTTGATTCGAATACAGCTTTCTAGTTAAAGCGAATAGCAACTTTCTTGATGCAAACTAAAAAAAATCGAATAAACGATCGTAAATAGACCTTTTTCCTAGGTGTCGATGATTATAGAAATCAGCCGATTTCTAACTGTGGAAAATGACCGATTTAGGGAGAAGAGTTTGTGCTTTTTTTGGATTTGAAGAATATTTTAATTTTTGGATTTATATTAATGTGACTATATGAAGAAAAGTTTAAACAAAATACGACCATGTAGATGCATTGAAATAAAATGTTGACTAGATAAATTAATTTTAATTTAAGAAAATTTGATGTACTGAAAAAAAACTTTAACGTTCGTTATTTAAAAAAATGGTTTTCCGCTGTTTGTATCGGTAGTATCGACAATTTTGATTGAACGAAAGAACATTCTTATAGAACATCAAATGAAATCAATGAAAATTCAAATGTATATTTCGAATATGTAGGAAATATAGAAATTTTATTTATAGTGTATTCTGGAGAAATAAATTTTGATTACTCGAGACGAAAAAGTGTTTCGAGCAGCAGGCTTGTATTCTGCAAGATAAATTTGTAATTTTGACCAAAAACAGGTAACTACGAATTACAGAGTGATAACATATATTTACGTGTCTAGTTTTGGCAACATCTGGCCTACCGCGTTCGAGACGTGTCGAAAAATGGGTGAAAACCATTTTTTTTATCACGTGATGCAAAAGGTTATATTCAAAAATTGTATACCTTTAGATAAGCAAGCGCTGAGCGTTATAGTTTCTCGATTGGTATTTCAACACCTGCTTGCGAGACTCCGGAATCTTGAAGGGGGACACATATTGTCGAAAGAGGCAAAGTGGCCCCTCGCAAAATCACCTTCTATGGTATAATGCAACGGGGAGCATCGTCGTGCCTAAACGAAAAATCGAAAATTACAAAGCAGCGAAAAAAAATAAAACAATATCTTTTCTCGATTCGCTTGATTTTCGAAGGATTCGAGGCGTCGAGGTTTTAGGCCTGAAACAGGCCAAACCACCGGGCCTCATTATAAACGATTACCCGGTATTACTCGCGTATTTAGGGCTAAACACGCGGTGGTGAGCAAGGTATCCGTGTCTGGAATACGCGGGCCTCGATAAAAAAAATAAATAAAAGGGCCTTAGGGGCCGTTCGACACATTGCATCTACTTTCCTCTTGTTTGTCTCTTTTGGTCAACGGGGCTGTAAACATTTCGCCATTGGCTGGACGATGATTAGGATACGTGAAACGAGCGTAAGATTACGAGCAATTGATTTTCAATTTAGTCCACGACACACTTAGTGTTCATTATTTTTCGAATTATTTATATTTTTTTTCATCATTGTAACACAAAATTCAGAACACACGGCAAAAAATGCAGAACACTTGGTCGAATAAGTGAACGAATTTTTTTTATATCCGCATTAAGTCCTAAATTCTTGTGATTATTTCTCACTGAAATACCTTTATTTTTCTTTCTCCTTTCTAAATGTCCAACTAGAACTAATAAGAAGCTGAAACTACCTAGAGTTCGGCAAGAACAGACCGGATTTGTCCAAGTCATTTCCAAACATTAAGAGTGACAAGAGAAAAAAAGTCAGACGTATTTTGTCACGGTGTAGAACGTGTCTATAGGTCACGATGAAAAATGACGAAGTCATATTCGATCTCGAGAATTTTTTGTTCCTGTTCTTGTACCTGTCGCACACGCTCTGAATCGTTAGTCAAAATGGCCGAGGGCTGCGCGCGACGACCCCCTTCTAAAGTCAAAAATTTCTTAAGCGATCTTAAAAGGGAGACATTTAGTGAGGGATGACCGAGACGACGATACAGTCTCACGTGACACGACGACAATATTATCCTCGATATTTCACTACCTTTCCGATAACGATCTCTCACAATTTCTCCGGGTCCCTTGACTCATAAAGGGTCATTTTTAGGGCGTGACTTTGACAGAAAAATTCTTGGGTCTTTTCCACCTGTTAGTTCAGATGCCACTTTTTATTCTTTCCATTTTTTTCTCTTTTTTGTAGTCTAAATGCATCTACGCAAATCTGTTGTACCGATCAATCGAAACAATGAAAAATTCGTGGACGAAATGAAGCAGAAGACAAATTCTTCCTACCTTGAGGCTCTCAGCTCTTTTTCTTTACTGTCTTTCAGAATATCCTATTGTACAATCTGGACAATAGATTGGATGAAAAGCCTTAAGGGAGTAGCGCAAGGTGCCGCATTGTCCTCATTGTCCATTTCCCCAAGTCTTTTTCCTACGACTCAACGTGAACAATACTGTGGATTTGCACGTCTTTTTCTTACCAAACCTTTTACAAAATTGACAATGACAGAATTGGTCCAAGTAAATGAACATTTTGAGCCATGAATTATCTAATTTTGCACTGATAATTGCCTCACTATGCTTTTCTTAATCAAATAATAATTAACCTCATAAAAATAGAGCATTTTCGATACTGTTATAAACTCAATTTTCGAGACCCCTTAACACTTATTTAATTAAATAACGATAATCACTTTCATTTATTTTCAAGTCACTTTTTTCATCCCTTCTCGAAGACATCAAAGAACAAAAAAAGGAAATTCGAATGATAATCTCACTCGATGTAATACTTAACACAGGAAAGTATGTCCTCGTAAATAAAATTGCTCTCATTAATACTGAAAAAATAACAATCTAATTAAATACTTGAACGTTGTTTACGCGCGTTGACTGCGACTTATCGCCCTGAGACTAATGTTTACGCCTGAGTAGTTGTTACAAAGTGTATTATATGGTGTGCATATTATGCATTTTTCTCTAGACGTAGCCGGAGGAAAGAAAGTCGAGCGATCGAAATCATGCGGCACAAACGAGACCGAGAGCAAGGAAGAGTGAGAGAGAGAGAGAGAAAAATGGCCAGGTGCTGGCGAAGGTTCGTCCTTTCGTCAGAGTTAAAATTGCACGTCAGTAATGGATTTGTTATGAACTATCGGTAAATCGTTTATCGATACGAGTGATGAGAACGGCAGTTGCGAGAAGATAATCCCAGTTATTTTCATATGCAATTGTGTGTTGGCTATGATGCGTTGTGTGAGGTATCGCTACGTACACATATTTATAAAACACATAGAACTCTATGTGTCTCTATAAAAATGTTGGAGAATCCTACTTTAACATTATGTGCCATTTCTAAGATTATTTAATAAGATACGCTTGTCAGGTGAACGACGAAGTGGAGATAAGAAAAAGGGCACTTCTTATATCACTTTTGCGTCGTATACATCACTTCCAACATTTATAATACATCGCTATATATCTGTGTTTATGAGGCATTCCACGCCATTTCGTCAGGCTATGTCCCCGACCATTTCCAACTTTGCTCAATTTTTTTTTGTGAAATAGTACCCGAGGAAAGGAATATGCACACCAATTTTTAGATATTAATGTCACACGTCCTTCAAGAGTTACAATTTTCCAAAGAAATTAGATTTTTCGAAAATTATTCAGGAAAAGAGAAGGAAAAAGGGACCCACAACTGGACCAGCGTTAAAAATCATAAAATTGGTCATGTTAATTTAAACATTTTTTTAAAGAAAATAAAAAATGGAAGTTTTTAATTTTATTTCTTGTAAGTATAAATAAAAATGAAAGAAATCGATACATTGACATTTGTCGCTATCTCGATTAATTTGAGACCTATCAGCGTAAGAACGTTTTCGAACTTTCCAAAGTCTATTTGTTTTTGGAAAATTGCAACGCGCAATAAAAGTCTAAAAATTGGTATGGATATTCCTTCGACGGGGTACTATTTCACAAAAAAGTGCAGGAAAATTGAAAATTATAAGGATCACAGCCTGGCGAAATGGCATGCAATGCCTCAATCTGTATTTACATGTATTGTTGATCGCAAATCTTTCGAAATATCATGTGAAATCGCTAAGTTTTATTATTGATACGCTACTCGTGAAAATCTGCAGCTGCTTTCTTCCTTCTTCCCTTTTTTTTACTACCATCGATCCTATTCCCCACATTTGTGACTAACAAGAGAATGAAAAGAGAAGATAAGCGTCAGTAAAGTGGTAGTCGTGCCCGACCCGATAAAGGAGCAACAAATTGCAATTGCTCGCCACTATAATATATATAGCGGATACACGGTCGTATATTTATATACATATGTGGTTTAAACATAAAAGTAAAAGGACTCGCTTTGGCTCGCGCTACTATCCATGGACCCGGACAGCAGCTGGTGGATATACTCCACGCTATGGCGAAGGTCGCCCGATCCGGATTATATGGCTAAGAGTACATGAGAAACACCTCCCATATGCAAGTCACGCTAGCTTCGTAAAATCTTATGCCGCTCCTTCTCTTCAACCGCTGATTTTTTTTTCGTCCTGACAACATGAATATTGATATAATATAAATGAAATTTTTTATAATCTTGTACAGAATCCAAATTTTTATCAGCTTCTAGAAAATGTTAGTATATAATTTTTCAAAATGGAAAATAGGCGATAATTCACAATCTGACGAATCAATCGTTGTAGAATTTCTGCATCGTGATTTTAGAATATTCATTTTTCAATTACAGTAATTAATGTTATCCGAATAAAAAAAAAACACCAATTATTAATTACAATTTCCTCCAAGGCAGAAATTAAAAAAAAAGACCAACGAATCGTAAAAGCTCATTGATTAGCTGAGGAAAAACTCTCGAAACAATTTGCTAGTATTTATTATAAATTCATGTTCATACAATTAGTTTCGCCAGCTATTTTATTTGGCAATCGTGAAATTAGGCTTAGGGACGTAATCAAAGAAACGTCGTACGTGTAATGAACGTAATTTTTTTTCATAAATAATAATCGTACAAGTGAAATCAAGATCTCAGGTACACGAGAGAGTGAGAGACAGATCGAAGACAATTTTTTTCCACGGTGGATGAGAGTTGCGTGTTGGAATGCGTGCGCTCATCTTGAAGCGCATTTTGCGACGCTCAATGCACGCCATGGACATTAACGCAATTAGATCTACGTAATGACCACTTAGAACGATGTTTAATATGGTTTGCTGCTGTTGATGCTCATGGTGTGTGCATGCGTTCGTTGCTACGGTGTGGTCGCGACAGACAACCAACTCATCGAGCTTTTTTCGTGTGGTTTAATGATTTTATCGTTCCGGATATTAGCCATTCGTTGAATTAACAGTCCGGACTTAAGCCCGGACGCAAAATTTTTCACAAGGACACATTTTCTAAAGAATGAAAAAAAATCTTTTGAAAACAGAAAAACCAGTGACAATAAGTACTTAGGGACTTAAATTAATCATCATTTTTTTAACTAATGATATTCCTAACCATATAATAATAATCAGATTAGAATCAATCTGCAGAATTTCTCATTGTGCGATAATTATACGATGAATATTTAATTATGGACTCGCGCAGTACAATGGTGTAATGAGATGTACTCATTAGCCGATTCTAAAGCTCATGATGAATATTACCAATCGAATTTCCAGCGGAAGTGTAGGGTAGGATGTCACGACCATCAACCAAATTGGGCAATTCGCTCCATAAGTGCGTCAATTATAAAAAAAGAGAGATCTTAAGCTTTTCAAAGTCTCTTCACATCCGCCGAAAGGATAAAATAATAGACAAGTTCCATCAAAAAGCGTATTCATCTCTTATTTTTTCCAAGCAACAAAAGAGTAAGATCTACGCTAGAAAAAAGAATCGGAGATTTAGTACCGTTCCTTTTTTTCCAAGGACGAGTGAGACGAGAATCTCGAACAAAAGAGAATCATTCTTGAAAATTACATATCGTTATTTCTCTGGTCACCCTGGTTATATCTTTTCTAAAGAAAGAGAGAGAGAGAGAATGAAGGGATTGAGCTCGCAGCTTGGTTGTAATCATTAAATTTATTTGGAAGTGAAACCGCGCGAGCGTGCTAGTCTCTCGTAACGAGGCAATCGTTGGCTTTTCTCACGGCGTTTCAAAGCCTCACTGGAATCACACATTTCGAATTAATAATATCGGCGAGATGAAAAGAAAATTCTGCTGGCATTAGACCTCGGGCCAATGTGTCTAAAGAAATTTGATGCCGCGTGTAAATGAGGCGTGTGGGCGTGCAAGAGAGAAAGAAAAAAGCTAAGAGGCGCGGAGTACGATCACCGTAATTAAAGTAGCCCGGCACTAATGACGAGACGGTGAGCTCTATATACATATATACGTATACACATATATATACGTACGTAAACTGCGACTTTAGTCGTATTGTGAACGTAATATACATGTACATAATACAGTCCGTATTATTCTCAGTACGCTCTAATCTCCGCAGCTCCATATTAACCCGAATGACTCGGTTCGAATCTTTTCCTCAAAGCTCCATCTTATTATTCCCCGCAGACATAACCCTCCTACCTCATAGTTTGATAATTAGTTCCTAATTATTTCGAGGATGAGTCCGACGTTATTACGTATCGGGCCTAACGAAAACGAAACGTGTATTAAGGGGCGGGAGATCGCACGACCGATCTCTGTAGATAATCCTCTGTGTTATAATAACCATATTGGCCAGCATTTTCGCAGAGCTATATAACACGGTTTCATTTAAAATGAGGTCTGTACCTACGTAGAATGAAGACGACGTCTATAGAATTGATCGGTGGATATAGGGACGAAGATGTCAACATTAGTGTCTGTCTCTTTCTCTCTCTGTCTCCTGAAGCAGACGAAAAAGGAATGGTCGAGTGGTTCTTTTTCTGACTCAAGCGAATTTGCTCAGCAAGCAGCTTTGAGGTTCTGAATGTGCGTTGGTGGGTACTTGTGTATTTGTGTCAGCGAAACGCGTGCGTTCAGATTTCCCCCTCTTTGTTATTTCTCTTGCTCTCTCTTTCCCTTCACTTCTTTCTCTTTCTCTCTTTTTGGATGCTCCTCTTCACAGCTGCTCATAATCCCGAGGAACGAAGAAGGGAAGTGTATACGTACTCCTCTTTTCGCTGCGGTGAAAGAGCACAAAATCTTATCGTAGGTCCATCAGTGATCGGAACGAGCGATATTTCTAACAGGGACCCGAGGGCCTCTACTCCGGTCCCATACACCCCGTAAGATCTCTTCGGTAGATAAGACTTCTGCGGTGTTCGCGGGACCCACACCGGGGGGCCTCAACAGTTTCCCCCTAACATCATTGTGTTTACGTCTTGTGCGTGAGGCTCTCGCCTCACCGATGATCCCTTACTAGTAATCCATATATACAGTCCTCCTCGACAGTCACCCGACCCACAACCCCTCTCACCACTTACACAAACAACGATTCTTTCAATCCCATATTTTCCAACCCACCCGTGCCCTCGATCTTCATCTTCCACCAGCAGTGACAAGTCGTGTAAAATATTTTACATATTTAATTCATACTGACTATTCACTGTACTATTGATTTTCTATTGGGATCGTTTGAAAGTAATTCGGCAGTATTTGTTACATAAATTATTTAATCGTTAGATTATTATTTGATCGAAACGTCAAAAAAGTAGACTGCGAAACAGCTCCCTCTCATCTATTTTAATGTTTAAAAAAATTACTTTTCAAAGGGGTTACTCGATGCGAAATTCGATATCGGTGAATACTGTTTGCTCTTAGAAGCTCGTGAGCCTTTCTAAGCAAATGGACACTGTCAGTCGATTCGTTTTGAATCGATCAGAAGACCGGGGTTGAGCTCACGGAAAGCCATTTGAATAGTATTTTCGTACAATGAGGAGGTTCGTCAGACTCGACATCGTCTGTTATACGTTTTTTTCCGGGCAATGTACGATTACCAAAACTAGTTGAGAAGTGCAAATAGTGGAATTTCTTTGGAATTGAAAATTTATTGACGTCGACGTCATCAAGGTCGTAGAAGTGCACTCATATTCATTGACGAGTTCGATTTTCTAATTACTTGCTTATTTTGAGATATAGAAAATCAAACGTGTTTGAACGCTATATGTATGGAAATTGTAGACCTTCGTAGTGTGAAAAGTCGTAACTAGACGAAATTACCACTTCCAACTTCCAGTGGATCGATTAGAAAAAATGCTCTTTTCTTAACGTTTATATAGTCGAACACATCCTTGTTAACCCTTCAGTCAAGAAAAAGAAATTGACTAGAACGGATCGTAAAAAAAATGTATATTTTCGGGATATATTGTTTATTCTCATATTTCGGGTCACCCCAATATTGTTAGCTCTACTGAGTGGATAGACGATTTGACGAATTCTATTGTCAAATATTCGGAATTTCATCAAGTGAAGTTAATGACAAGACTTAGTGACAACGGAATCATCGAAAATCCACTGTTCGATGAATTGTGCATGAAGTTGATGCAGAATTTGCCGACGTTACGAATTAAGTTCGGGGAAGATTTACAACTTCCAGTGAATTCTGTGCCCGACGAAACAAGCGAAACACGGATTCCGATCGACACTTCAGCTACTCTTTTTCTTTTCGCGATCGAGTCTCGAAACAGCCCACCGATTACGATGGCAAAAAAATTCATGAACGCTGTAGCGGAGATGGCGTCCTATCACTATAGCCCTGATATCTTTCGTGCGAGAGCAAAGTTACAGCCTCCAGGAATTGTTGGAGCACGCTTGGACCAAGAAAATGCTCGATTTTACTATCCTCGAATTAGCTGAATCGGAAGTCCCTAGACATTCAATCCTGATTGATCGTCCCGTTTATTTACCGAAGATTGATCAGCTCAATCCGTTCAAGAAAGAATACACGAGAAAAAATTGGACCACGGGTTCAATATACTGTTTCCCAATAAAGTGACTAACATGTCGAGTTATCCTTTGAAGGTAATTGGACGCGAAGGTTTGCAATTGTCTAAGACTCATCTGTCTTCATCCTTATTCAACGTAATCACACAAGAATTGCAGTGTTCCGTGAAATATTTAAATCCACCGATGCTTAAAAATACTTCTGATATCCATCGCAATACTTATATTACTGCGGAATTACTCGATTTAGACATTGCAGTTTTTCTGTTTTCGTATTTTTTGGGTGGCTGGAACGCTACTCAACGAACGACACCAATAATGCACGTCGACTTCTGTGTTGTCGTTCCGATTTTGCCAATATCGAAAAGTCCGGTGACGACAAATTTCATCATGGCTTACATTGTAAGTTTTAGCATTATTATAGTTTTCTGGATGTTTATGCGATTGTTTGGATGTAAATCATATTCCTGGCCCATATTTAACAACGGACGCGTACTTTTTGGCATTTCGGTCACCCGATAACCTCGTAGTAATTTTGAACGTATAGTTTTCATGTGCTTGCTTACCGTATTCGCTATTTACTCACCAACGATTTATGCCTCTATAACAGACATTACCCTGCAAAAAGAAGGCGAAATCGAAATCGATTCCCTCGAGGACCTTGACAATTCGGGATTAAGACCACACATTGCGAGTCGTGATATCAAACGAACGGGTCACCTTTCCCACGGTCCCTTCAAAAGTTTAAAAAACAAAGTGGTTGAGCTATCTGATACGCGAAAATACTTCAATATAATGGACGGAAATGAAAGCGTTTCGTGCTTTGAGTATAAAAGAAATTGCGAAAATTGACATTGCATTTACGAAACGTGAGGGCTATCTCACTAACAAAATTGCGAAACCTTGCTTATGGACTGAAAGTTTCGGCTTTTTGTTGGGAAAACGATCACCGTATCGTTCGAGAATGGATAAAATAATCATGAAGTCACGCAGCGCTGGATTGACAGTACGTATCTTGTCCAATATAGCCATCGAACAAGAACAAATCTTCAACGCAAGAAAACTAAAAAAAACGGACCCGTTACTTAAGCAGCTAGCGGCAATTGCCGTTCTTGGTTATTCGCTATCGCTTGTCGTTTTTTTTGCCGAAATAATTTTCTATCATATATCTATGTTTGTAAAAACAAAAGTACGCTCACTCCCTCCCCTCTTTCCCTTCACGGTGTAATATGTTTCAAGAAACAAACGACAGTTCTATTGTAACGAATGGCAAAAACAATTCAATTAATTTCCCATAGAAATAATGAGTTGCTTCGTGTGGTATCTCTGTATGCATAAATCTGTAGGCAACATTTTCTGCTGTCTGTCTTTACATTTGATTACTTATAACTCAAGAATTACTCAACCAATTTCAATGATTATTCCGCATAAATCAAGATACTAATCCATAATACATTGAAGGCTGTCTAACACTTCGATATATTGCTCTTACATAACTGCAAAAAAGTGGAAAATATGTTTGAATAAATTTTTCGATCAATGTTTAATGTTTTAAATTTTCCAAAAATAACTAAATGTAGATAAATTTCTAAAGATAACAATCTCTAATGTAGCTCAAAATTGTGTAGTAGCTGGAGTACCAATTTTGGATAGAAATAAAATTACACTCAATTTTGATAGTTGGTCAAAACGTTACAAATCTTTGTATGTGTAACAGTTGAAATAGCAGCGTATCTTGTTTGTATTTTTATCGTTTTGAGCATATCTTGTTTGTATCTTTATAATATATAAATCTCTTAACAAAAAAAGCTTCTATTGCTGTCTACAATGTTAATTATGTCATCATCATATTTTAACAATGCGTAGATTTACGATAGAACCGAAGATTTTTTCAGTGTAATGCCGAAAACATACCAAAAATCTGGCGAGACCGATGTACATTTGAACATTCTTCACAGCGAATTTATACCAAATTAAGGGGCAACAATCAATCACTTGAATTGTATATTATATTAGGATCTTTGTTCTGAGACATTAAAAGGAAAATAAACAGACGGAAAAAACACGTGTCATAGTACTTACTTCCAGTAGAACATTTTGATGGACGCAACCCTTATTTAAACATCCAACTGAAACACGCTAATTCATGCAATAATCAAAAGTGCAGCACGAGAAAGGTTGTTTCTCCTTTTTCATGCATTCAAAATCCGTAAGGCTTTTAATGACCACTCTTCGTAAAAAAATGACTTTGGAATGAAAAATATTTTTAAAAAATTTGAATTTTGTATCATTCGTTGAATTTACAATTTGATTATAAAACTGGCCGTTATTTTCACTGTACGTGTGATATTGACATATCGACCGCACATGTCCTTTCGCGTGTTTCGTGTGTTTCACGTGTTTGGTTTTCTGGTTATCGGGCTATTTTCAGACATGAAAAGGAAAACGTGTTCGATCGGTACTTGCAGGAAAAATATCGATCAATACATTTTTTCATTTTCTACAAAGCAGTAACCACGCGTTGTTGTTCGTTAAAACCGTTAGAGTCACGATAGAAAAAAGCTCCTTTGAACACGAAGAAAATAAATAAATTGAAACCTCACGGATGAATGTAAACAACGGAAAAAAGTTTTATTGCACTTCCCATAAACCGACACGTCCTTACCAAGCTTTCAGTCAAGAAAATTAAATCGACCAGAGTGTAAAAACATGTACATCGTCTAGAAATATTATGGACTCGTGTATTTTGGGTCTCCTCGAAATTATGTCAACTCAACTGAGTGAATTGGTGAACGATTTCACGAGATATGTGGTCGTCATTCGACTTTGAAAAGAAAAGTACGTCTGCACCCGAATACACTGCCTCAAGAAACAACTAAAATTCTGTAGTAATGAATGTTACAAAGTAATTCAATGGAATTTCGCAAATTATAAGGCGTCTCACAGACGCTTTGTTAATATTAATAGGAAGTGCTGGAGATTGGATAATTTATTGAAAAATTATTTTTCAATTTGACCTAATTTTTAACTTTTTACTCAAAGTTTGAATTAAAATAAGTTAAATGAACCCATTTATTCTTTCGCGTACACGTTACACATAAAAATCTCAGTATAATTATTCCAATTCTTTTTCGTTTCCTTCTTATGATATTAAAACTCGTTTCCATTTGATTACGTTAGTTAAAAACTTGAACTTCTGAACAATTTGCCAAAAAGCTCGGTTTAATGGTCTTCGTTCGAGGAGTTGGATTAAGGGACACCAAGCTGCTTACAAAAAAAGCAGATTACAAAACATCGAGAAAGCTTTTCAAGGTAACGATAACTACCCCATCCAGCGGTAAGTAGTGTCAATGTTACTGTTAGAATGATACCCGTACTCTCATTACCTATCTCAAAATGCAATGGGGAAAATATCTGAGATTGCTATCCGAGAGGAATAACACTGCGGCAGTTTTCCCCCAGTGTGAAAGACGAGCGACCGCGTGGACCATCGATCATCAGATAACCCGGAGGTCGTTTCTCTGACACCATTTGTATATGTATTTTTTTTCTCTCGTCTCAAAGTGCACTGCATCTCATCGACGTAACAACATCCTTGAGATCGGCGATACGAGAGGAAAAAATCGTTACTGGATCACGTCGTGACATTGTGTATTCTAAAACAGGCTTAAGGAGATCACTTTAACTCGACTATCTCCAGAGTCTCTATCCCTGGACCAATTTCTGAGTATAAAATTGAAAAAAAACTGAATTACTAACGTTTTCTCAAATATTCTAAAAGTCTTTCAAGATTTCGTATGATGTAATGTAAAAAATCAGTTAAGAGAATATCTGTAAGAGTTTTTATCAAAGTTCTAACATTATGAAAATCACGTGTTTCTGAGGAGAACTTATCAAAGCAGGGAACCACGAATAAGTTTGAACAGTAACGCAGAGGCGATACAAAAAATCGAGAACCCGGAAGTCCCAGACGAACTAGCCGGCGACGAAACTAGACCGCAAATAAGAAACAGGAGGCGAAAAACGTGAGTCAACGTAAAGGCGAAAGAGTGTGAGGAATGCCATACATTTTGGTGGTGAGAAGGATAATTAAATTTTGTATAACGATCGGTAAGGATGGTCGTATAAAAAATGGCCACCGCTGACTATCGCACTTCATGCACGTCGAGTAAGCGGTAAAGTTTCAAGGGAGCCTGACATTCTAGCCTCGTGCCAGATTTATATGTGCAGGAAGAGGGAATTCAGAGAGTGGGAAAGTTTACGATGCGGGCATTAAAACGTCGAATTGGTGGCGACGCTCACGGTTTCCGTTCGTTGCAAGGAAAATTTTGGTTTCTATCTATATATTTAAGCTGGCGTTACGAGACGGAGATTTTAGGATCGTAAAACTAGCGTGCAAACATTAAAGGACGGAAGAATATCTCGTAAACGAATGATAGAGGGCTATAAGAAGATTCGAATGACTCGGCTCCAGATTCGAAGCTCTTATCGATCACGTGTGTCCGTGACTGTCATAAAACGCGAGAATTTAATTGCAGCCAAATGAAATTACAACCGAATAAGAAAAAAAATAATATTATTTTATTGCTCCAGCTTTTTAAGACACACGCTGATCTCCTCGAAACTGTTTTTCCAATATTCTCGTAAGCTTTAAAAATGTGCTCTAGATAGATGTATCGTTAGAAGTGCGTGTCGAGAGGACGAGGGTGAAAAACGTATGGGACTGAGGTTTCCTCGAAAACAAACGTCATCACCAGCTTCAAGTAACTCGTAGCGTTGGAAAAATAAGGACTAAATATTTTATTGCCGCGTGAAGAACACGAGCAGGACTCCGACGACAAGTTCAACAATAGAACTTTCTCAGTAGGTGCTATGTATATGGGACTCTAGGGTCGCAAAACATACACAGGACAAAGTGTATTTTCAGTTTTTTTTTCAAAATCTGAAAGATTTAAACAGCAAGCGCCATCTTCGTCCTCAAAGTTTTGTCGTCCATGGCTCGTTGGAAAACATAAACGCATAATCCACCGTGGGGTTTCCATGGTTCGTATCGCCAACGATCTCATTCCGTCTTGCTCGCGCGCACGCGATTCTCGTACCGGGACTAAAAGATCTTAGATAAATTGTTTGAATGTGAGAGAGCGAGTGAGAAAGTAAGATTAACATTCGCCGGCACTAGCCAAAGGGAAATCTTTTGAGCCCTTGTCGTGTTCCGTTTGAGGAAATAAGTTGAGTTGCAAATAGAATGTATTATTCGTTGGTATATATATAAACACTTATTTATGGATGTACGATTGTGTGTTTTAAAAATCGATCGAGGATATTAGTGGATGGTTAAAAAAAAATCGATGGATCATGCATGGACGACGCGACTTTGTTGCGAGAGGTGGAATTGTCAAAGCAAAATATTGAAGCAAGTCTCGATCGAAACGAACTGAATCTCGTGAATGCTAAAGTTACTTTTCATCGTTATACGTCAAACTTTGAGTCACAATATCGAAATTATTTGTTCGGCGAGAAATTGGATTACAGGAAGTTTGCCAGTCCAAATGGGTACGAGTATTGTATCGATACAGAAGTTTATGTACATGCGCTGCAAGTATATTCGTATTGACAATGACGAATGGGATTGCGAAGAGCAATAAATTCGTCGGCGAATCGAGAGAAGTTGAGGAGAGAAAGAGAAACGTGAAGCTTGGAATCGATAAAAGTTCAACCACTTTTCGACATATACACTTACAGAATGTGACGGAGAGTGAGAGAGGAAGAGAGACAAATAAAAACATTCGTTGCTCTTCCCAACCGGATCATATGAAATTAATTCGACTGCATCTTCGTGTACAAGAACTCGACCACCGGTATGGCTGTATAATGTAACACAGATATAAAATTATAAGTGAAAGAAAAACTACACGTAACGAACGAAACACCGGATATAATTATTTTCCGTGCAAGAAAAAAACACAAATTGATAAAAATGAGTATTTATATGATTATCGATTGACTGATATCTAATCTTTTTTTATCAATCCCAGTCAGCGCTGTTGGAGTAAGTTGAAATTAAGTGAAATGAACCCAGTAATCCACATGTGCGGAACCCCTGGCACTAATTATAGAACATAATGTAGCTCTCGAAGATTTCGAGCAGACATTTTAAACGGGCCTCATTTACAAATTACAATTATTGAAAGCGCAAACTTTGGGGTTTAGATAGTAGAACATTTAGAATAGAAATATAATTTTTTTCTAAGCTTCCGTATTGAGTATCGTAAGGTTAATTGCTTTGAACAAATATTAAACATCAATGTCATAGCACTTGAACAGAGGTTATTAGCCTATCGATGTTTATCCTTATTGGCACGCAATTAGTGATGTGTTGCTGGTGTTTGATCAAAATACTATTATTCGCATCAATGAACACCAGTTTAGTGGTATATAAGGTTCGGAACATAATTGGTGGCACTTATCAATCGTCATACGAGTAACCGAAAGGACGAAGAAATGGCAAAACTCATCATCGTATGGTTAATCGTAACCGTCGTTTCGGTACGTATACAACGATTATTTGAAAATTATTAAATTAATATGGAATAATAAAGCGGTTAAATAACAAACCAATTGAAATTTGATCAAAGAATAAAGGTAACGATAGAACAATAATTAAAGGGATTGACATCACACGCTGGAAAATTAATGACGCATGTAAAAATGTATCTTGGACAATGGTAATTGAAAAAAAAACAACGGAATCCAAGTTTAAAATAAAAATAGTTTTTGTTTCAAATGCAAAAAAAAACATTTATTATAATAATACGTAATTTTTTTATGACAGCGCAATTTCATTGTCCAAAATGACAGCAATTTTCATTGTCCAAAATGGAGACTAATAAAAATTGCAGCTCTTAAAGGACGTGAGATAAAAATGAAAAAATGTATATAAAAGTTCTGTCCAACAGTTAGTAAAAGCTGAAAACATTACGACATAAATAAAAAAAATGTCGGTGTTGCGAGCTGGACGATTGGAAATGGAATACCAAAATCATGTTATTTTTGTTAAATAATTGTTTAACGGTTAGTCAGGAAGTTCGAACAGTTTACAAAATCGTGGTGGGAAAATGCTATTTGAATGGACCGGGAACAGCCGGCAGGGTTGTCAACAGAAATAGTTTTGCACCGGAACTTTATATTTTGAGATAATCGTGATTTTCAATGTTCATTTTACGATGTTATAATGATTGTAATCATTCGTTATTCTTGTCATTATTGCTTATTTGAGTCCTTAAAAAAATGATAAGAAATAATTGCTTTCCACGATATAACCGTATGTCGAATAATGTATTGATTAAGGGTATACTTTGCTAATAAAAATAATTCTTAAAAATTCCAAGGTCGTTAATGGATGGTTCGAAGTAAAGTATGCCATTTCGAGCGCAGACTGCATTAACAGTATCATAAGTGCATCGAATTCGTTTGATTCGTCAAAAATTTCTACGAATGGACGAGTGGACGCAGCTTTACAAGTAAGGAAACATGAACGTTGTATCGAATCGATTCACGAAAATTCTTAACTGATTCGGGATCACTCATTAATTGACATTTTACAATCTTTATCGACAGAGAAAATTTGCCGAAATCACGAATGATACGAAACACGAACTATCGGAGCTCATTCCCTCGGCAAGGAATATTCAGCCGGTGGAAATGTATTACCATGAATTTCGATGTTTAGAAGGTTTACGAGCTCCTATCTCATGCCCTCAAGAGGTAAAAGAAATATTGCTGGACCCCGAAATTTCTAATCTGCGACGTTGAGCAAAAAATAATCAGTGAATATCTATCACATTGATTTTATTCTTCCTTTTTTTTTTGGGAATTTTCTTTGCGAAATACCATAGCTGGAAATTGCTGTTATTATTACTATTGCCAATGCAATCTTCATATTATAATGTTTGTTACTATTGTACAACATTTTGTTTTATTCTTTCATCAGACCGCTTATAAGATAGCTGAGATTTGGTATAGTGCCTTCGAGCGAGCATTGAGTTACAAGAATGAAAGATTAAACAATCAAAGGGAATCTGACAACGGTAAGCATATTAATGAACTGAACATTTTCGTTTTAATCATATTTTAATTTATCGATCAATTCAGCTTGAAAAAACAATAAGAGCTCGTGCAAGCCACTTCTCAATATTTTAGGTTAACTATCGAGACTTTAGCAAACATAGACCCTCAAATATCGATTCTTTTCGATTTCAAAGCAAAAAATGTGGGAATTTGACAGAATAGTGCTTCCGAAATTCGAATTCGTTTAGAAATTTTAAAGATTCATTCTTGCGAATGAAATATCGAAAAGTGGCTTCTGCAGCCTCTAAAATTCTTTTTCTAAATTCCTGATTTCGAGAGAATTACTTTTTTATTAAGGACTAAACATATTTACTGGCCGTTGAAAAAATATCAATTTTTTAGCATCATCCTAATCTAAAGACGCGGCAGCCAAGTTTTAAAAATAAAAGTGAAAATGTTAAAACTCAATTGTGGTGCCACGTATCTACACTCGAGATTGGGTTTTTTCTGTTACTTTTGAACTGTAACTCGACGTATACGTACGCATTATAATTTTTTTCTAGCCAAATAATCGTAAATTCGTGTACCCAATGTCCTGAAAATTCAGCGCATCATGGCCGTGATATCAAGAGTGATGTCGTCGGCATATGTCCATTCTGGATTTCTAAAAATGTGTCAATTACTGAATAAATAAATTATTATACATATTACTATTATATTAGTATCATTGTGGGATGAAAAATATAATCGATGTATTCAAGTTATTCAATAAAACTCTCGAAATACTGCAAAACCGATCTTTCACCAAATTTGTGTTATTATTAATGGTATTATTGCATTTTAGTTGAAATATAATGACCGTTCCACTGTCGTCCTTTCAGTATTGTCGCTTCTACTGGGGATAATAATTATAGTGGCTTTACAATGAATTGAGTTTCATTTATTTCTCGATTCACTTGTTATCTCCTTCGGCAGAGTGCTTTTTGTTTACGGATTTCATTTTAAAGGAAGAAGCACCGGCGACTCGCTGGCGCTCAGGTGTCGCGTTGTACGGTTATGTCTTGAGCAAAAAACGACGCAAAAATCGATACCGTTGAAATAACGAATGAATACATTCCGGATCTTCGAATTTTAAATTATTCATCCGGCATGAATTTGAATTTGTGCAGATGACAGTAAGGTCGAAAAAAAAAGTTGGCCGAGGAATGCCACAAATAGTTATGTGTACTTCTTAGAACAAACTAAAAAATAAGTCAACAACAAC
>JABSMR010014962.1:0-10643 GCA_018902295.1 Dusona sp. PSUC_FEM 10030013 | reverse complement strand
GAGACATATGACTTAATAAATAATTTTTAAAATAAAAGTTTAAATACAAATTTAGTAAATCGACAAATTTGTGGGTCTCGAAAAGGATTTCGGTAGGCTTAGAGCATGGCTTGTGGACTTCAACCCGATATTACAATCAAGACTGCAATTGCAGTTTATTTTATCATTATTAGAATTATGGCTGCAATGAAAATCGGACGAAGTCGAGGATTATATACACGCAAATATACATGTAGATATGGACATTTTGTTTGGTGATTTTTCATGATATTCTTTTTTTTACACAGCATTCAAAATGTGTAATGTTTTACATCATACATACATTCTGATTTGCTGCGCCGACGATTCGTTTCGTTGCACATATTCCACGTGCTTTTTTTTTTTCATCCCTCGGTTCGTAAACTCGGGCTTAATATAAATGGTAATTTGCCGTCATTTTATTTCCTCACGGATTCTAGCCTCGTCAATCCTCTTTCGTATACCTCCTCTCGAGAACGTGTGTGTATTGAAAAATATTGTACGTGTGCCTTGAGACCAGTAAGCAAAACGTTAAAGTCAATTCAAATGTTTCTACTGAACTAATTTTACTAAATTAACATAGAAATCCGCGTTTCGTTTGAGAGTTGCTACAGGCGAAACGTTATCGCCTATAGTTTGTTAAATGCGAGCAAACAAAATAATTTCACTGTAAGATGTTTATCGACTGGATTCGAAGGCCGATATTTCAATTCATTAACCAAACAACTATAGCGCGTACTGCAATTGAAGTGATGGTTTTTGTTTTCATAGTATGAACTTTGCACACAGATTATGTGATTGTTTCATTACTCATGACAGCTCGTTCGTCGGAATTTTTATGTCATTCGATTTTTTAATGACTCAAAGAATGCGGTCTCGTATTATTGTGCCACATATATATGAAATAATCATGTGATCAAAGACGAGAGGTCGGAACGCGTGTGAATATGATTACACATATTTCCTACGTACACACAGTGCTTGTGCATCCAGCTACGAAAGAATAACGAACTTTTTATCTCATGAACTGACCACAGGCGATTTGTAATACGAAATATGAATCGTTACGTAAATGCGGGCACCCACAGAAAGTCGAGTCATATGTTTACTCATATATGCATGCATCTGTATTGCATGCTGCAGTCGTGTGACAGAATGATTTATTTCGAAGTGTAAGAGCGCCGCAGATGGTGGAGTAAAAGTTGCTGCAGGCAAGTCCCACATAAATACGACTCACCACTTTTAATAGTTGTTTTCATTTTAATCTCGTTCAATAATCTTATGGCTTCCAAACAATTGGTTTTAAGATCTTTTATCGTGCGATGGAAAAAAGACATTAAATCCCATTTAAAAAATAAGGATGACGTAGAACAGCTAGTATCATCATTCGATAGTTTCCCCTTTCGTTCACAATTAGTTGCAGAAATGTTGGTAGTTGGTGCTTAAGCAGGTGGATATTATGAAATAAATAAATATTTAATTACAAAGAAAAGACTGCTAAAGTATGCATTTACGCTGAACCGAAAGAGCCCAACGAGTCTCAATATCCAGGCTTTGTGTCAGCATCCCTTGAGGATTCTGCCGTTTACCTTTGGAGCATCCCTCTAGTCCGTCTTACGCCCCAACGAATATAGAGGGGGGGGGGGATCTCTGTAAGGTAGACTTCGGATATCCGGGGGATATTGGTGGAATAAGGGGGGTTGCTTCTCAAGGAATAGTCTTCGAATTCCCAGCGGATATTGAGAGGTTTGATTCATCGCCTCCTTAATCGGGATACAGGTGGATTTCTCCATATTGGGGGACTCTGAAAGATATTGGCTGTATTCCCAAGAGAACTTTGATACGGTCAACGGGTCATCTTTCACATCATTTTATCACCAAATCAGCAAGATCGAAGTTTCAGTTAGGAAGTAAAACTAATGTTGACTTGATTTTAGACTTTATTTATTTAGAAATAGTTCATTGAATTTATATGTTTATAAAATTAATTTATTTCTCGATGTTTTACTCTGAATAAAGACCGTTTATAATTAACGAAAATTTTATTCGAAATAATGAGTATGCGACGTGTCAGAAATGAAGGACCAACTGATTGGTGCAGAGGATCGAACAACGGATGATTGCAGAGTGAAAATGATCGATAATTATAATTAAAGGACTGTGTAGTCGCGTGGTCCATTTGCATTACAATGCCGACAGATAAAGGTAACGATGAGCGAGATGGTGCATGGCCTTTATTGTTTCATTGATCACGTTTTTTGGATTCCTCACCACCACGAGTCGGCTCTGCAGCCCTACATTGTTTCTTCGCAGTGACCCCCACTTTGGCTCATAACGATGTACTTTAAAGCGCACAGTTCGAGTGATTAGGTGTTACGCCCCACGTGAATAAGAACAAGTCACAGATCAAACGCTTGCGCCTAATCATCGTGTCAGCGGGGTCAACGTTAATGCCACCGGCCGCATCAACATCCTCCAGCAGAACTAAACATGAACAAAATTGCAATGAGAGAATGCTAGTTTTCGGAGTGGCATAAACCACTTGTTAGTATTCAGCTTGGAAAATAGATTTTTCACTTCTATACGAACCTATTCGGTTTTGGTATTCAGGGTTGCTCCTATCGGGAATGACGTATGCCGATGCGGAGGAGAATACTGCCAAAATGGCGAAAATGGCGACAAAGAATTTCATTGTTGAAATCTTCGATTTTTTTGTACTACGTCTGGTGGTCTATTGATTTGTTCTACTCTTTCAAACTCAAGCTTCTGATGCTGAATCACAGATTTTCACGAGTTTAAATACTTCTTTCAAACCAGCATAATGTTCTCGTTTTTCTGGGTGGTCATAATGGAAAAAAAACTATTGAAGAAAACTGCACTTAGAGAACGAGAAAAACTCCAGTCAAAAATATCTATTTGCAATCCATTTACAATATCATATCCATTTACAGTATCAATATACATTGTGTCTTGGGATCAAACGAGTTGAAGTTTCGCTGTGTAGGGTAGATGTACCATTAGTGACCGTGTTAAGCGTTTTAGTGTAATTCACTGAGAGAAAACAGTATTAAAGTGGAACCTCCTTATATGGGAAAATAGTGATCGCTTCATTCTAAATGTATATAGGAAACGCAAGTATCGTACATTTTCATATTTTTTTAAAGTGCAATAACACCAAAAAAGATTAAAATACTTTCGTGATATGACACTTCACCATTTGTGGCCACGAAAGTACTATTTCTAGCCAGTCAAATTGCTATTTGTGGACACTAAAGAAAAAAAAATTGCTAAAAGAGTTGTGATGAGATATCAGATTATATATTGAATTGTGGGACCTTTAATTACTGTCCTAATCACATTTTATCAAATATTGATAAACTTCAAAAACATATTTTCATTTTTTTTTTTTGAAAAAGAAAATAAAAATATTCTTCCTTTGAAAAAAAGTTTGATTAAAAAAAAAAAGTATTTTAACGTCATATAGTTTTTTGTTGAAGAATTTTTGCAATCAGTTCTGTGGAGATTACTTTTGCTTACAAACTTTACCGCTTCATTTGATTAATAATAATATTTTGTTTGTACAGATACAGTTTTGAATATTTTATAACTTCATATTTACTTTTTCTTTCTGTATTTTTCCTTTTTTTGTATTCCGCTCCATTTTTCGTAAACAAAAAAATCAATTACGTGTTTATATATAGATAACAGGGTACAGAGTCCGTGTGAGAACGTGAATGGCCAGAAATGGTAAAGCGTGTGCCCAGTGTGCTCAAAAATGGTGCAATGACCAATTCCAGTGCACCATTTGTGGCTATAACTTGTTTAAAATATATTTCGAAAGAATAATATTTATTTCATCAAATATATGCACCACTTATGCATTTTTAACGATATCAAGTAATTATCAATTGGCATAATTGGTTTAATATTTCTAATTTTCAATTGTGTAAAGAAAAGCATGTTAATCGACAAAAAATGGTGTCAATATATTACTCGATCATTTTAAACTCCCAAATAATGCGCTGTGACGTCAACAATGCTTAAAATAACGATTTAAATGTGAAACAAACCCAAACAATTGGTACATCTACCTTAATATTGAGCTCCGGTTTGTAAAACTCATTATATTGTTTCGTATACTTGTAATTACCATTTGTATTGTCTAAACATAATCTACCATTAACGTCCATGTTGCTCATAACAATTGTAACTGTATTTCATCTCTAATAATACACGATTTGTAATTTACATTTGCCCCTCGAATGTATCGCATGTATCATATTCTTTGAATTTCTATATTTATACTTTACATTCATCGTTCAAATAAGACAGCGGAAAATATTTGCACAGCCAGAAATAATAGCATGTAAAGTTTGGGCTTCCTCTTCAATTTTACGAAGCATCATCCAGCCCACGTAGCAAACGGAAGTTGCTTCTGGCCGACATGATGGTAGCACCGTCCTTCCAAGTGTCCTTTTTTTCGCCCTCGTTTCACGTGGAAAGCATACACAGCCACATATACACTCACGTAGCTGTATACCCTTTGCTCCTTTTTCACCGTATGTTCATGAGAACGTGACGATCATTCGCGATCAGGGCTTAAGAGCACCGGAGCAAATCTTACTCGTCTAACCCGGATTTTCTGGTAGACGATAGGAGAAGCGGAGAAGTAAGGATCAGATGAACTATCTTATGCTTCGACTCACTCGAGACCTCTATTTTTTATCATGATATTGAATTTATCGGAGTCATTTTTCGTGAACACCATTTCGAATATTTATATCTTACCTTTCAATAGATTTCAAAATTCATTGACATGATGTTGAGTGCCTTTTAACAGTTATCCTCAATCCTCAATATGCCTTGAGGCCGTATTGTTATCGAGAATTCTGTTTTCGGGGACAATTCTTAAGATAAAACAAATTTGAAACTGTTCGAATTTCCTTTCTGGAATTTGGTTCCTTTAAAAAGATGTACAATTTTTTCGAAAGAAAATGATAAAAAACTTGAGAAAGATGTTCTCAAACATATGCTTTTTATCGACAACCAGTTGGCTGATTGAGATGAAACTTGGTACGCATTTTCGTTGGACTGTTTTTCAGCAATGGTACTAGAATGGAGTCGAAATAATTGTTCCTTTTTTCTCCGGACCGGTAGAAGGGGAAAAAAAACTTAAGAAAAATCGATAATCGAAGTTTAGTATGCCGCCATTTTGTGCAAAAATATATTTTCTGTATAAATCTGGTATCATTGCTCACAACACTGACACAGTTTAAGAATACCTTTGGTTTTTTGTATATCGGAGGCATAGAACGTGCGGTAAGCTGGTCGCCAATCGGAAGTTAGTTCCGTGCTCCGTTTTCCTAAATCGTACAAAGGTATGAGATAAAATTTGTTTATTTTGTCTTTAAAATTTGTGCGTGTTTTTAAGGAATTCATAAACTCGTGAACAAAATTAACAAAAAAAGAAAAAAATAAAGAAATCTCGAACGGTTTTAGAATTATCATAGCCTAGAAATCACCAGCGGAAAGAGCTTTCGACATAACAACACGGCCTTAATCTTAAATCACGTTATGGTTTAATCTGCTTAAATATGATTCCGCCTCTCAATGTTTAAAGTTAAAATCCCATTTTCCAAACTTCCATTGCAGTTTCTCATTAAATAGTATGTGGAATAAACGAAACGATGATGGTACTAATCAAAATAACACAGACTGGAGTATGCTGGAAAAACGTGAACTGGTGGAAGAGTCTAATTTCCGCGATGAAAGGGAGAAATTGGTTACACAGGAACATAGAAAATATGGATGAACAGGAAGTAAGTATATATATGGTGTACGCTTTTGAGAATCGCACGGGCAAACGAGCTCGACAAATCCTCTTTCATTCCGGAAGGAACTGTGCATACATAAATATAGGTAATTCCTTTTCAAATCCATCGTACTCAACACTGTTTAATTTGCTATCTTTTTTTTTTTTCATTTTTGTTAATTATTCCACACTTATGAATCGAAAAGAACAATAAATCACGATAATAATTATTTATCTGAAAGTGTTTGTTCGGAAATACATTCCAAATTCTCGAGCTACAATTTCTGTCGTCAAAAATTCGATATAAATTATTTGTAATTCAAAATTTACATTCTAAGGCCGTAAAAATCTTATACAACAATATCATATCGGGAAAAATATTTAAGATGAAAATCTCAAACACATTGTTACCTTTTACCGAGGAATGATGATGGAAATTATGTTAAGGGGCCTTTAGGGAACTGGTAATGGGAATTGAACTATTTGACGTTGAATTTCCTATGTATGTGCACAAATATACGTAACCACGGTCCATGTTCCGCTTCAGGGTGGACTGACCATTCGAGATAATCCTTTGGTTGCCTCGGCGGCTTTGTATATCACTACGGAATTACATCGCATTTATATTATATACATATATACATGGATTTGCGCGTGTATGATTCTCCCTTCGCGACTTAGTCCCGTGTTTGATTCGCCTCCAACCACGAAACCACAATTCCACCGTATACGCAATGTGACGAGAATGTAGCTGGACAAAAACGGGATGAAAGATTCGCACTGAGAAAGAAAAAAAACTCAATGATATATAAGCGACACAATCTCGATGAAATTTATATGGATTGAGAACGAGCTCGTACGCACGAGGAGGGTGGAAAAAAGTGTCGACAAAATGTCATCGTATACAATCGAAATATTATTAGATCGTAAATTAATTCGAGGGGAGAAAATCTCTACAATACACAGAGAAATGTTGAATTTCAATGTCTTTTATTGTCTCTTTCCCGAGAGTTAAACCGCGATAAAATTCATTGCGAATAATTTCATTCTCATTGAGGATTCTTCGACATATTCTTGAATATATTAAATTAAGATAATAATTCACGATGTCGGCAATAATTGATCGATTTTATCGAAAAATTGAACGTAAGTGTCCGAAATTAAGAACGTCTTTGCTGAAAATTCAGCTCATCTTTCACAACATTTTTGAATTAATTTTTTTTAGTTCTAATTGGAAGTCGACAACATTATAAATCGATTTAGCGTATCGAATATGCACGATTTAAATATTCTATTTCAATTCGAACGTGAAATTCATGTTCAACAGATCTCGTAGAAATGGACAAGTGAATAGCAAATTAATTTAAATTGTAATTAACGAATATCCACGCTAATTCTAGCTCACAGGCATTAAATACTATAGAATACGCCGCTTTATTCTCCATTCCGATCTCCATTAAATCGCCACTCCCCAATGCCTTGCTTTCTCCATCCTTTTCAGTTCTATTTTCTCTCCTTTTCATCCTTCCCCTCTGTCTTATTCATCGTTTCGCCCTTTTCGCGTTTTTCCTCGAAGTTCCTCGGAATATTTAACTCGTCGTCGTCTACTTGTGCCTCGGAACTGCAAATTGCCAGTTCCTTTTTCAAATGAATGGGAGATTATTGCCGGCAATCTTCGTGCCTGGCAACGTATGCGCATTAATTCGGCCGAGCATCGTTATAAAAGGGAATCACTCACTCGTATACCCCTACCAAAAGGAGACTAAAATAATCAAATCTTCGATATGCTTATCAAAATAGTCATGAAATATGCAAAAATGAAAAAGTAACGTTTCAATGCATTTGCGATTAAATATATAAAAAAAAAATTCTTCCCATCGAGTTACTTTCAAATATATTCAGTTATAATTATAATATTTTATGAAATGACTAAGTAAATATTGAAAATCACCAATACGCATTTTAATATATCTCGAAAATATACATATATATGTTTTTGTAAATTTTCATACATTCTACTGTCTCATTATAATCGATAAAGTGCCAAAAGAATTCAGCACTTCTTGCTATTTTCAATAATCGCCAAATTTATGAAGCTCGAGTCTCACAAATTTGTTTCAACTGAATTTAAAAGAGTGAAAGATACGAAAAAATTGAAGGTTTCGATTTCATCGATGGTCGACGTTGCCCAGAATAGCAAGTGATGAAATTTATCGCGTCTAGCCCTCTTTCCGGAGAATTAGGTTTACTTATATCCATATATATATATAGGTAATAAAAGTACCTACATGTGAACCGTACGAACACAGTATATAACTATTATCTGAGGGCTTCTCTCGGTTAATAAATACGCAAACGTATACAGGGGTTATCCTCGCGAATTTTATCGCTCGTAAAACTTCGAGCTCTCGTTATCGTGGCAGTGTCCTTATATACGGGATGCCCTACGAGTCATCCTTAAAATTCGCGGGACAGATAAATTGTGTAATCCTGGAGAAAACTCTTTGCTCCCCGATCTACCGTTCATTAATTAATCAAATTATGGCCAATAAAATTTAAGTCAAATCAGTACAGAAATAAGCAATGATGAAAGGATGTTAAGCAAAAAAATGATGATAAAAATGTTCATAAATAGTAAATTATATTTATGGAATAATCGTAACAATGATGACGATAATAATAATCATTTTCCTCATTAATCCGAATGTAGAGTGAATGTTTGTTTTTCCTGGTTAATTCATCCCGTTGCACCCCCTTATTTTATTTCCGGTCCATACTTTTTTATGCATAAAATGTTTTCCAGATCTTTTCCGCGACTTTTTCAACTTCTTTCTCATTCGTTTTGCTAATTTATTATGTATATTCACTCCTAACGAGCAACATATAAATATTTCTCCGTTTTTCGTTAATTCGAGAAGATGAATCGTTCATAAGTATTTTCCTTGAGCGAGTGATCGCCCACATCAAATTTTATGATTCACTAGCCCCGGAAATGAAAAATCGCGAAAAAAAACCCACGAGGAAGAATGATTAGAATTAAACGAAGCGAAAGAACGAAATTGCAATCTCAAATTCTGAATGTGGCATATCGAGTGGATAAAATCCTCGAGGTATTTAGAGGTGAAAATTGGAGGATAGGGTCGATGTCGAAATTCCTATTGAAATCCCCCATAATCACCGGTCTAACCGCACCGGTTTTCTTGTATTCAGTGAAATAGCTTTTGTGACGTAACAAACGTTTTTTGATCGGACTTGAACTTCAATTTCGTCAAAATTTTCGTCTTTTTGTTTCAAACTTTCAAACTTATAACTCGTTGATTTTTTCTTTGTTTTATTCAATAACTTCACAGTTATATTCTGCACAAATTCACATTTATAATTTAACAATATAATAATTACCGTTTATAATAATTACCGAAGAAAACTTTTATTTCACTTGTTATGATAATTAATTTTCTTTTTTTTTTTAGTATTCAATGTTCCTGCGTATACTCGTGCGGGTTTTTGCGACCCGGTCCCGTCACTTTGACCCCACTTTTTGCCTCACTTCGCTACCTTTCTGTTCCCTATTGCTATGAGACCCCTCGAGTGTTGCCTACAGTCTCTCTTTTCAAATACACTACTGTATCACATTTGCACTAGAGACAAGGAAAACTGTGGAAAACCCGGCCGATACAGGCCACTATATTTTTACTGAATTTCAGTTGGTTGGCACCATCAAAAACTCAGAAAAGTACCTCCTGCTGACCGATCGATGCGCGAGCCGGTGCATGGCTCAGCGGTCAGCCAACCAAGTACTGACCTCGCCCGAGGCAGCTTAACTTGGGAAATCGCCGCAGCTACACACAGACCGCGCACTCATCGCAGTCGGTTTACTTCTTATTTCATGTTATTTTATTTTTAAGGTTAATATTTGCATTCAATAGATTCTTTAAATTTTTTTCTTTTTTATTAAAAAAGTGTATTTTCAAAGTAAGTTTAAGATGCAGCATTTCCAATTTTATCAGATGGTTTGTCTGCTCCGAGATTTCAATTCCACGACCTTCTGTTTACGAACAATACAAATACTTAGTTTCTCATCAGGAAGTCTAGAAACTTCGATTGAAAATCAGTGAGGAACGGGACGGTCGTAGAGTAGGAGGGAGCGGGGGGAGTTTAGACCCAAGAGAGACCGCAAGCTATCGACACGGTAATAGTGTTTATCGACGCACTCGTTGAAATCGGATCTCATGCGATAGAACTTTGCACATCTCTGTGACCGCACCCCATCGTTTTTTTTACACGCAAATATTTGAGATTATACTCGTCGATTTGCACTCTTGTGACCATGTACTGAAGATAATGCATTGCACTTAATTGGTATGAACAATTTTCAAGAAGCTGCAAAACGATAACGAATTCATTTCGAACTTTTTATTTTGAGACTAATTTGAAACTCGTGTTAACGAAATCGAATTAATTGAGTTTCCATTAACTCCACCATTTTCATTTTTTTTACCTTCTAACGCATGACCGGGGTCGTTATCGACTCCATGAGGTTTTTGGCCGTAAAATCGTTTTTACAGAGTTAGAGACTTGCCACCACGTGCATGAATTTCTTCGTTTTTTAATAACGAATAGAATGATGTGCTAAAAATTCAATTTGATGCAAGTTAAGTTGACGAAAAACTTATTAAAAAACTGAAATATTGAGAAAATCGCAATAATTTCACTTTTTCGACATTCATATGAGGTCGACATCGATCCCAGTTATCAGTTTTAGAGTTCAAGTTAATTAATAACTATGAACATTATTCAAGTTAATTATTACAAT
>JABSMR010014951.1:0-10645 GCA_018902295.1 Dusona sp. PSUC_FEM 10030013 | reverse complement strand
TAAATGTATATTGCGCGCTCGCCTCCTCGCTCACGAGAGATTTGGCATCCCTGTTGACACGAGTGGCCCGAGCGCGGCTAACAACGGAGATCGCAATGGCCCGGGCGCAAACTTCTCTCAGGCACTGAACAGGACTACCAGCATCGGTAGCGGAGTCAAAAAATGTAACTATGAATCGAATGTTGAAAAATCAATTGTTCTCTCAAGAAACACACACGCTCATGCGTCCCGATTAAAAAAGATGAAGGTTCTGTGAGATGTGCGCGTGGAGCGCGAGAACGTGGACTCACGAGAGAGATTGGCAAGTCTCGTGACTGCCTGGATCTCGTGCGGCCAGAAAAGGGCGCTTACAGAAAACGCCACCCCGTTTCTTGCTACGTAATCGCACGTGCGGGTTGCTATCGCATGTAATCGCACGTGCGCACAGCGCTATTCACTTCATCTCATACACGTTTCACGATACAAACGAGAAAGAAGAAAGAAGCACGAGAGCTACTACTTTTCGACAATTTGTCAAACTCTGGCTCGTCTACTACCACGTCCTTTACGAAAACCTGCCCAACATCACACATCCAAAGGGTTGTCGTTTCTTATTCTTTTTTCACCTTTTTCTCTCTACTTTCTTCATTTGGATTTTAATCTCTTTCGTGCAATACCAGAAAACGTCACGAGTACGTTTTGTGGTCAAACCTTTGAGTTTATGAATAGATAAAAAGCACGATTCCAAATAAAAATGTAGGGAATATGAAACCTATAAATGTAATCGTGTGGTATTCATATCCTGAAATGTAACAAAAATATGCGTGGTATTCATATCCTGAAATGTAACAAAAATATGCTTTATGGGTTGCACTTTAGACAATACAATAAGGCGTTCAACTTTTGCAAAAAATTAAGAATTTCATCATATCTATGGTACTTTTTATCGCTGTGTACACATATGGTGGCTAAAGCTGATTGTCTCGTATACCCCTGAAAATGTGTCGCCTTCGGGTACGTGGTGAAAACTCCACCGTACTGTAACCTACGGGCGAACGGAAAAGTGCAAGGGAGTGATGGAAGGGTGGTAGCACGCCATTCCAAATCACTTATTTGCTCTCTTTCTCCTCTTTCTCTCTCTCTCTCTCTCTCTCTTTGCGTCTCTCTCCGTTCATCCTGCTCTCTTTTCCACGCTTCATCGACAAAAACACGGCATTGCACTTTTTCGTGAGATTTAATAGTTTTAAAATGGCGAGTTTCTCTCGTCCTTTCCCTTCGACGCTTACTCAGTCTCTCTGCCGTCTTTTTCTCTTTCTCCTTTTTCCTCGCTGCTTTGAAGCGTGACCGCGAATGGTCTTGCGGGAAAAGTCGAGCTCGTTGAAATATTGCTCGAAGCAGAAAGCAGACAGGACTACCCTGTACGACGACACCTCTACAAGTGCAACTACGAAGAAACGTCGTAGAAGAGAAAAGAGCGAGATATAACGAGGGGTCGGAGCTTGAAGGATATACTATATACGTGTTTCCACATCTTTTCCATTATTCTTTGTGGCTATCCCTCTATATCTCGAATTTCTTTCCACTCACATCTATTTCGCTCCATTTTTTACAGAAAAATGTTGTAATTTTTTTTCAATTCAATCCCACACTGTTGAAAAAAAGAACGATTTCATATCTCGACATATGGAAAGATAGAAATTTTTTGTCATGCCTCGGTCGACATTGTTGCTAAGTTTTATTTATAAATGTGTTTTTTCCTATTTTAGCCTACTGCCACAATAGAAATTCATTAGCTTCGCTATGCTCCTACATAACCGGAGATGCTTTACTGTACTCCATGTTTCGGGAGGAAGCACTAGCGGTCCCATGTCCATTTCGAGGTCCTATGACCTTCACTTATAATCGCGGTCGAGGGACCTGCTCGAGCCACCAGAGCAACGTCGACACGTGCACCGATGACAGCAGGCTACTCTTCAAGTACCAGGCATGCCCGGATGTACCAGCTTCCGAGAGTGCAGGTAAAAAATACTTCCGCGAAACACATTAAACATTTTTTCAACCTCATTGGGCCCTACACTTTCAAAAGCGGATTCATCTGCGATTTTAAACTCATAGTTTCTCCAGAAAACGAATCAAGCTGACTAAGAGCCTCTCAATCATACACATTTATTTATGTGAGTTACCAAACCTCTACAGGTAGAGGGATACAGAAATAAAGGAGTCATTAATATTCGCACTGATAAACAGTTCGTTTAGAAGAGTTAATTACGTTTGAAAATATACTTTTTATTTTAACCAATGTAACAATAAATCAACAAGACTATTTTTTCCACACAAAAACTTTGGCTGTTATTGCCAAAAAGCCAGTCAAAAATATCCAGACATGAAAAAAAAATTATTTGAAAATTCTATTCGGCATTTTTACCTTCGATTTTCGGACAAATGAATCGTCCTCTGTAAATAGATAACATTTTGGAAAATAAAGCAAATGATTACCCATGCACACACCATGTAGATTCTAGCGTTTCAGTCGTGAACGAAATTTTGGATAAAATAATTCGAGTGAAATTGACGCTTGAAGTGTTTTAAAGATTAATTATTTATATTTCGAAGCCTCGATTTTTGTACTCTAATTTCGGAAGAAAACGAGTCATGAACTACACGAATCGCACGAATCTGCCTCGATCTCCAGGGAGACATATTAGTCGACGTTCCGTGTGCTGGGGCTGGAACAAACGCGAGATTAAAAGCGGACACGCTATCGCCTCGAGAGTCACGAGGGCCCAGAACTGGTATAGCAGCTCATCGTCTAGCTCCCAAACTCGACACGCTCCAGGGATGTCGTTGGATCGTCGAAACGATACTTTAACGTCGCGATAATGCCGTCAGAGACGCGAGACTTTTGCCTTGTAAAAATTTGAATCCGGCGAAGAAATGTAGATCGTATAAGACAAAAACACCTATTTGAACCGTCCACGATTACGGATACAAGTTCAATAACCCGTAACAGTAGAAAAACAATTATCGTCAGCAGTGATTCTTTCATAAAAATATATTTCAGGCAAATTCAAAACTAACACAATTTTCAAGCATTATATCGTCAACCTCCAAGAACATTCTTTATAATCGTTAATTTCATATAACGCACATAAAAAAACTCACATTCGCACGCGGAAATTCTTCTCAAAGACGTCTGCCCGTTTTGATCATGCTCCGGTTGAAGTTGGGCTATTTCCAATCCTGTCGGATAAACCGCAAAAAAATGTGCAATCAGAAACCAACTGATCACGAAGTTGAGTTAAAGAGCTCGCTCTTTTTACCATCAAGTTCTTTTAGATTTGTGAGGGAATTCTCGTGAACGAATGAAAATCGTTCGAGATGTGATTTAGATAAAGGAAGGGTAAAAAGAATGATGCTTTCGCCAGCGATCTTCCCCCTTGCGCCTCAACAGACGTTCGAGTTGATTGTTCGAGTTAACGGATTTAGGGGATATGTACGCTGACGTCAGATGCATATGTATACCACATACTTAAAGCTATAGCATTATAGAACGTGAGAAAATGATGGTACGAGAAGTTGATGTCTGCTCATGTGCTTCGCAAAGATAGCGTCGATCCCTCGAGACACTTCACTTCGAACAGCCGAGACAGTTTGCGTACCACGCCTTCCTTCCTCTCACTATTGCAGAGCATTACACACACTTTGGAAGAACGTGATGCGCGATAATTGTTGGGTAGGCGGATTCCAAACGAGAAATGAGGCACCTGGCCTGTATAATACGTCTTCAAAATATATACACATATAAATTGATACATGCCGTTAGCATGGAACCCAAATAACGTCAAACTCTGTACTATTCCAAAGGGGATACGCCCTTTCGACTCTGATGCAACGATAGCAACTCCTCTTCTCCTGTTTGGCCATCGCTCCGGAAATTTCGGGCCCTCTATTCTTCATAGGTATTCTTTCAAGTGCCCGGAGCAACTCGAACCCTGATGTATTTGACGAAAATTCAAGATTCTAATTAAAACTGACGCGCCCATATACGATGAAATATTGCAAGTTTTTTTCCCACCTACAAAAAGTTAATAGTTTTTTTAATTTTTTTTTTTAATTCGGGTTTGTTTAGTCGAAGAGCTTGAGTGCTTGGCGACGTGGAAAGAAGGCAGCAGTCGATACCTCGTTGGACGTTTGCATCATGGACACTCATCGAGCAATGAGGACCGCTATCGTTGTTTCGTTTATGAGCGAGCCGGACAAAGCGTTGGTGCTGGTCTTAATCGTGCCCCGGTTATTGGTATGTCAACGGTGGACCACGATCTTGGACTTCCCGGTGGTCCGATACCTGAAGGAGCCCCAGAAATTTACCGTGTAGCTCAGAGCGGTGACGCTACGTGCAATGGTCTTTTTAGTGCGATGGAGGGTTCGAGAACGATGACATTAACAAAAGGTATTATAATATTCTATGATTCAATACGCATAGTATAAATGCTGTTAATTTTTTATTACTAAATGATTAATATTAAAAACTCCAAGCTCAGGTGGCCGAGAAATGATAAATACTCGCAAATTTAAGCGACGGTAATAATAATGTTTTAACTCCGGCGCCAATGAAAGTTGCTTTTAATTGAATGCTTACTTTTGCGGTGCCTAAGTAAATAAGAAAAAAAAATCCTTAATTCTCCTCTAAATGATGGAACAAATGATCGGTAAATCGTAGCACAAACGATGAAGTTTGAATCAGATCTCACTGTAGTGCGACGACGAGTGCCTCTTAATACAACGAGAGTCTCGCTGCGAGTGCGGAGAATTTGGATTAACATTAAGCTCAACGGTAAGCCCTTTGACTGTGAGGTCTCAGTCTGTGTTCGGAGTGGAACCTAGCCAAAAACGAAGAGAATATACACATACGCATGCACATCACGAGTTTGCCATCTCTATCTTCCATACATACATATAAATATATAGGTTACTCTCAAACCGTTCAACTGCGCGAGCTACGGTTGGAAGTTTGTTCAATTAGCTGGCCTCCTAGTAGAGTCAATACCATGAGAAAATTACTCGGCTCTGCGTTTTCATAACTGTCTCTATCTTTCTCTCTCTCTCTCTCTCTCTCGCTCTCGCTCTCTGTCTTTCTCTCTCTCTTTCTCTTTTTCTCTTTCTCTCGTAATCTGTCGCTCCGTGATGCACTTTAGGGTTACGGATATTACTACTCTCCGATTTCTCTCCTTTTCATTTCGTTCTCCTTTATATATGTAGGTATGTAACCATGTATTAGATATGCGTTAAGAGGTTATAAGCTTCCACGGAGATATTATATGCACCAACTACGGAGGCTGTAAATTATTGTTTGCCGAAGAAATTTGATACCGCACCCATAATCGAGAAACTTTGAGATATCTATATATCCAATAAAAAGATTTCAGATCTAAACTGTACAATATGCGAGAGAAAAATGACGAGGAAAGATTGTGTAATGTTGGAAATGTAAAAAAGAAAAAGATGATAGACAATTTTGCTTGTATTAGTCCCATGACTTTTTAATATTATACCAAAAATTCAGAAACTGGATAAAAAAGCTTATTTAATGCGATAATTAAGCAGAACTGTGGATAAAAATAACACATATAATTTCATAACATGACATAATAAAGATGCTGCCGAGTTCATGGAGTTTTATGATAATAACCGATATATATTTTTATCGCGCTGGAGAAAATGCTTTTTTATCGTTACTAGGAAAGTCCGCACCGGATAAGGAAAGAGGATGAGAAATTGGCGAGTGCGCGAGTTTTATTTTTTGTCTTCCCGTCCTCGCTTTGACGCGTACTGACGGTAATTGGTATCGTGGAGGCACTAAAATTGAACTTCTAGTCCAACAGGACGGGCAAGAGTCCCATTACTATACGTACATACCGAGAAGCGACGATTTTATCGCAAGGTGTTAAAACGTGCGAATTAGCAGCCTTTCGAACCTCGTATATCCCTTTTTCATCTACAAACTGTGTGTGATATATGTATATAGCGTAACACGTCACGAAACACGCTGCTCTTCACTATTTTTACGACAATGGAATTTGTGTTCTCGTGCTCCAGTAGTCGTATACATGTGTTCGATCGGATGACAGAGTAAAGAATACTGGGGTAAGATGATCCCTCGAAGGAAACATCCAGGCATTTAAAAATGATTATGTCGACATTCGTATGACTTTTTCCCAAGTGGATAGTACGAGCGAAAACAAATATGCTCTTTTTATGTATAAAACATAAAATGAGCATCTCCATGCGAAATAAAGGAAAAGCGATATGTATGTTAGTATAAATGAATAAAAATAATATAATAATAATGGGATAACCAACAGCGATCGGTGCGCAGTCGGTATGTGGCTTTAGCAATCTCCCAACTTTAGCAGCCTGGGGCGAGGCCAATACTTGGAGAGGGAGGCAGGTGTTCTAAGTTTCCGATGGTGCTAAAACTAGGAACTTTTGGGGAATCTCACAGGAACATGGAAATTGGTGAACTGGGGTTAAAGTAATGAAATGGGCTCGTTTTACAAGCGTATACGCAGAAACAATAAAAAATACTAATTGGCTAAATAAAATATTTTCTGAAGCATAACTAATGAGTTAGGTATGCCTTGAATATGGAAACATGTCATACATGTGGGTTCACAATTATTCCGGACAATAAATGTCTAAATATCTTTACGAGTCACAACGAAAATTTGATTTCCTTTAATACAGTCGCTTTTCTGTTTTCGCTCTGTATACTTGAAAAAACTGAGTAAAACCCATAAAATCGGTAGCTTTTAACCGAGTGAGAGGTGAATTTTTTAAGAGAGACTATCCTACCCCAAAGCATCGTTTTACCTCACCCATCCCGCGTATACGACAATATAGTGTATACCGGATCTCGAGTTCAGGTGCTCGAAAAAAGGGTTTCGGGGCTTGTGGCGTTTGAATTATTCGCATTCTTCATTCGAGCCATATAGTGTGTTTGTGTTTGTATGCACACACGACTTTAGTATTGCGAGATCGAGGACGAGAAATAAAAGAGAGGAAAAAAACACGATGCAAGAATGCTTTTATACGCTTCTCGTAAAAACGAAGGGACAAAGTATCGGGTATAGAGAGGTTGCAGGACGCTTCGCTTTGTATCACGTTCGATATGACGCAGATTTTGTAGCTTGTGCCTGGGAGATTAGAAAAAAAAACGAGGGCGGGAGAAAAAGATTGATATGAACGAACGGAAGATGGTGAAAAAAGAGACGAGTGTGACGCGAACGAAACCGTTTTTTCTAACGATTATATACATGTATATTACATACAGCGCAGACGATCGCAACATATATCCCTTAGCGAATTTTTGAAAAAAACGAAAAAGAAAATGGACAAAAAGGTCGAGGAACGAAGGGAAACCATCGTATCCTAACTCTCAACGGCTGCAGCAAGCAACAACACCGTTGAGATTTTATCGACTGTCACTCGATGTCTCGGCCATCCCGTTCGGGCGAGAAAAGCTTCTCGCGACTTTATCGCCCGCGGATACGAGTTATAGAAGTTCCACCCTATGAAAGAAACGTCGGAGGAACCCAAAAGAAGATGCTGTGAAGAGGAGTTCCGTTAGCTATCTCAGCGTGATGCCGAGGCGCGAGAGATAGCCGAGCAAGACAAAAGAGATTGCTATAAAGTTTCAATCCGTCTTCAAGCGGTCGAGATAGAGTCGCACTTTCTCTCTCTCCGCCGTAGAACTGGAAAAGCGAGAGGTATGGGAGGCCCAAGGGTCGTCAGAAGACGAGACAGAAATAAAAAAGAATGAGAGAAATGTAGAAAAGAAATGAGCAAAAATACGAAAACAAGGAACCAAATGAAAAACAAGAATCTCGTAATTGATTTTTTTCCTTGTTCTTGAATAAAGAACTTGATAAAAGTGTGAACGAAAACTCAGTCACCGAATCTCCGGAGTGTTACGTAGATGAAGAAATTTGAATGTTAATGAATTAAGTCAAGTGGACTTATCGAATCGATACTAAAGTGGATCAATTTTCCTATTCGCATAAAAATGAACGATTGCTTCTGTTTGATTTTCCTCGTACTATTAAGAGCTCTTTTAAAATATCTATTCGTCTTTTGTAACTGTTTCAGTATCATCGCCAAGCAAGTGTCGTTTTCCCAGTTGGTTAACGGGTCATACAAGTGGTGGTTTAACTTGGCACACTCTTGATCTTGCGAGATCTTACACGTTTCACCCACGAAATGCGAGTTTACACGTTACGAGATTGAACGCCAGTAGTTCGAGAATAGATGGTGCAGCTTTCGATTCTCAAGATTTTTCTGACCACGAAGAACAAGACGTTAAAATTTTGTGTAACAGCATCAAACAGACGAATCCGGCTCAAACGATGTCGATCATAGTGGCACACTTTACGGTTGGATGGTATGGAAATCATTAATCTATTCATACAAACAATAAGATTTTTAAATAATAATTTCAATTTGCTAGATCTTTAATTAATGGAAAACAATTTAAACAATGGTTTATAAAATTGTTAAAAATAAAGAAAACATTTTTAACAGCTTCCCGATCTCGTTTAGGGCTACATTTTTAAATGTGACGAGCTGCGCAATTAACATTTTACAACTTTCTCATTGTGGCTTATTACGAAGGTTTACTTTGTCCGAAACAAAGTCATTTTTCTCAAAGCTTTTCTTTGTAATTATTTTTACAGCCGAAGCGGTTTCATGTGCATGGCGTTCTACAGGCGCGATGGTCACGTGGTTGAGGTGCAAACCGGAAGTGCGGTTTCTCGTCCGGAAGAAGCTTGCAGCCCGCCACATTATATGTCTCACAGTGTTCCTTATCTCACCTTAGTCAGTGAGTAATAAATTATACATTCTATTTTATGCATTTATTCATATTCTTTCCTTCTCTCTCTCTCTCTCTCTTTTTCATTTATACTCTGTTTATCATTATTATTATTTTCATTTTTTTTTCTGACCAGAATTGATGCAAAACTCGTTCTCGTTCGAATTGCGATAATAAATTATTTTATGTATTCATGTTTTTTTATAACCCCGAGTGCGAATATAGTTGAAAGCCTTTGAAGCATCGTAACGCACCGGTAACTTCAATTTTTGCTCGCCCGAACTCTCTCAGTGATGAGACACCAGGACCCTCGTATATACGTATATGTGAAAAATATCGGCTGTTAAAAAAAAAAAGCCCCATCTACCCAATTTAACGGGTAGAATGATGTATATGCCCTTTCGTTTAATAGATCGTTTTAATATAGTTATATATAAATATATGTTAAACGCACGCTGCGCCCCCAGTAAATCGTATACGCTGGCATAGGGCACAATCCTTTAAAACTCTTGCGTCATCTATTTGCCTTTTTCTATACAGATATATTTCCTCGTATATTTATTTTCTTTCCCTCCCTCTCTTACGTCCTCACTTCGTCCGAAGAAATTTGATTGTTCCCGAACAATATATTAAAGAGGAATATTTTTATTCCCACACCACACCCCTCCCCCAGCTCGTCAATGTATCGGTTTATTGCTTCGTGAGAGAAAAAATGAGAAAAAGAAAGAGATGAATGTAACGAATTTATACGAGAATAATAACCAGTGTGGTGAACGTATCGTGGAGAGGTTTGGCGGAGAAGCAAGAGACCACGTTTCAGGCATCCGGGGTGAGTTATACTCGTACGTACAATTAGGGAATAATAACCTGGGAAATTGCCTTTCCGCGACGGCCTGTTGTACATTGTACAGAGACCCTCCACTTGTTCTCGATCGTTTCTCTATCTCTCTCCCTCCCTCTCGTTATCTCTTTCGTTCACTCTCTTTATAGTGCATCTGCGACCTCTATTCTGGTCCCAATCTCCACTATCGTGTCTTTCCTCTACTTTCAACGAAAATAACGATGGATATATCTATATTCGATGCATACAAAATGCAAAATGTACTCAAAAACTCGAGCGCTTTGGAAACTAAGATATAAAAATACTTGTTATGCGCTTCTATTATTTCTCTTCGCTATAATCGGTTTAACGAATACGGAGCATAAGCGATTATGCATAAATATGTATAATCGCTTTTTCTATCAACTGACAGAAAAAATTACCGTGCTGCAGAGCCATCTCGGCTTCGTTTCCATCATTACTTTTTTGCCAGCACTAACGGGAATTTAAAAATATACCAAGTTTATTGATCCATCGATTAACGATGGAACAGCAAAAACATTTCAACTCATCAACGGTCGCGCTACTTGCACCCTAAATGTTCGTCGCGCGATGCGAAATTTTCTCACATTAGTTTCAAGTGCATAATTTAATAAATAGGAACTCGAACATCATTTTGCCACAATAACTGTGACTCTTGAACATTTTATTTTCTTAAAAACCACAGGTAGAACGATAATTAATGCTATAAAAAAAATAAAGTCAGCAATAAATTCTTTCAATCTCAAATGCTTATGCCATTTGTAATTTTTAAGTAATTATCGTTTCAAGTGTGAGAAAAAATCTCATAGTGCAACCGCGGATGCTCTAACTCGCCCCGAGAAAATAGCTTCGCATGGAAAAAATTTCATCGATATCGTCGTAGTACCGTTTCCTGAATATTTATATCCAGACAGCTGTCTGTTGGATTTATTTCCAGA
>JABSMR010014940.1:0-10649 GCA_018902295.1 Dusona sp. PSUC_FEM 10030013 | reverse complement strand
TTATCATTCTGTAGTGCGACTGTTGCTCGAATTATGCCAGACTCGTGAAGTTATGGCCAGCAATGCCACATCGCTAAATAATTTTCAAGCCCAATGGTGGCTACACCACCGTAGAGAGTCTGTTCCCATATGAACTCATGAAGAGATATAGAAATGAGAGTGTACAAAAATAGAGAGAGAGAGAACTTTACCCCCAGGTACCGTTCCATTTGTATTATTAATTGCATCCTGTGAAACTACGAATGTGGCTTAACCAAGTTGTCCCAACAAACGACGCAATGCTCCCAGCCGTTCTACAGTTGAAATAAGTACACGAGCAACGAGAGAGATGCGCTGCCAACGGAGAAGATGAAATTTTTCTTTCCTTTCGTTTAAATGCGCATCTCACTTTTGGAATTTCAACATCCGAAACGATCCGCATGTACCATATAGCCAACTCTATGGGCAACGGGCCGCAGTCTCGCTGGTAATTTCCTGGTGGGCGGAATTCCATTTGGTGAGGTTCACTGGTTTCCTTTCCATTCTATCCCCCCCCCCTCCTCCTCCTCCTTTCTCTCTTTCTCTCTCTCACTTCCGGCGAACGGATTGGTCAGAGGGCGCTACTACATGTTCGAGCCAAAAGACAGACTTTTATCTTTTACCGTTACATCGCCAGTTTCATTCTTTCTTTCTTTTTCTTGTTTCTCTTCCCTTTCGCATCATACCTCTCACCCCTCCGCCAGCTCCACTCTGCCGGTAGGAAACTCTCTTCGCTTGGATGCTTCAAGCTCCTGAAAGAAAATGAGTTTCACGGTGCAGCTTGCTCTTGTTCAACGTTGCGGGTGTCGATTATACGAATGCAAGTGGGTGTGGTGCGAATTGAGGTGCACGAAAGAACAGCAGAAAAGAAAGGAGAGAAGGCAACTCGAGGGAAAGACGAAGAGAATACTTGCCAAGCAGGTAGTAATCCGAAGGCCATCTGAGTCTCGTTGCCCAGAATGCGTTGCACACCAAGCAAGTTTTTTTTCATCCCCTAACCGTCTGCTCGTCACTTGCCGTATCATCCACCCCTTCGGCATTACCTGACTCTTTCCCTCTTTTGCCTTTAGTGCATTCGCTCCTCTCGACGTTTTACTCTCTCGCTACATCTTGCCCCGGGCCTCATCCCCCTTTACTTCGACTATTCTCTCTTTCTCTTATTCTCATATATCCAGCATCATAGCCACCCGCACGTAGAATGGATCCCACAACTCTCCCGACAGTGATGCAACAAAAAAAAAAGTTATGAAAAAGTTGTACAAACGCCTCCGGTTGCTCGTTGTTTCGAAATCGATGGACGCTCAGCCGTGAGTGCGTTTCCCGTGTCTGCGACTCTGCGATACATGAGGAAACGACGACCGAGTCATGATGAGAAAGTTACGGAGACACGTACCGATTTAAAAGACAAGAAGACTAAAACACACACAGGATTGCTGCAAGAATTGCGTTTCACATCTCGGTTGTCTGTCGAACAGGGACTCCGGAGGAGCGATGTGAACTCGAAGGATGCGGGTAACAAAGAGGTGAAAAAAAAGCAGCGACCGAATCGAAGGAATACAGGAAAAAGCTCGGGAGTTTGATCGAAGTCTGATAGAAAATCGAACAAAAACGAGAGAAAAGTTTGGGAAAGAGAATGAGAGAAGATTGGAGAAAATAGGCGAGTGAAAAAATATCGACGCGAAGAAAGTTATTGCAGAGCTGATGAAGAATAACACGCGAGAAGGGTTGTTGGAGGGATGTGAAAAAAAAATCCGAGAGAAAACAAAACAAGACCACAGGAACGTGCAAGGGGTGTTTAGAGAACGGAAACAAAGTAGGATGGATTCACGAAAACAACAACAACGTGAGAGGTAAACGAGGCAAGGGTGGGATTGAAAGTAGACAGTTGAGGGATGAAGGAGAGTGGATGGAGTGAAGAAATTCCGGCGTATCGAACATTCTACAACGAGGTCATGGGGCACTTCAAACGTGACAGAGGAGGATTTCTTTTTTCTTTTCTTCTTCTTCTTCTCCTTCTTCGTCATGGAACTCAGCGAGACGACATACTCTCGCTTTCTACTGTTTGTGCTTCTCTTCGTGGTCTACGGCAGCGCTCTAGAGCGTGACTCTGCGTTTCGGGACGAAAAGATGTGGGATAACCCATACATTCCATTCCATATTTCAGTGATTGGCAAATCTTGCGAAAAGCCTTTGGATAAAAACAGATACAAATATGACAATGACTGTGCATCTACTCGGACTTGTTTGCCCTCCGAGAAATAGTTTACAAGCGTGAGATGCTTTCTCGTAAGTGACCTTCGCACGAGATAAGACGTTCGCCAGGAGCGATACGGTATAGTATACGATAAGGGTAGCTCCGGCAAATTATTTCTGACGTTCCATTATCATTAAGCCTCTCGGCTTGCAAAACCTCGGATCTTCGAGAGCAAGTAACAGAAAAAAAGAATGAGAGGGTGTCGCTCGCTGCGAAACCCTTGAGACAGGAATGTGCGAAAAAAGAGATGGAGGCCTTGACAAAAAAGGGTTGAGTCGCTTTGAAATCGCGGGGAAAAAGCGCTAAGAGAAAAAAAGAAAAGTCAGTCTTTTAAAGGATATGCTAGGAAACGACGTAGCCTTACAGTATCGTGGACCATGACATGGGATGTCCTGTTTAAATTAATAAATTTAATGTATAAGTGCTAGTAAATGGGAAGAGGAAAGAAAAAAAAATGGTAAAAGAGGTCCTTAGTAATGAGCAGGAAAATATTAGCACCTTTTTCTTAAATTTTATCTCAAGAATAACTGCGAGAACGTGAAAATTCTTGAAAATCAACATTCAATGTGTTTCCCTTGGAAACAGGAGAAGGAACACCATTTAAAGTCAAATAATGACGAAAGTTCTATTCACATAATTACCCCACCGTCAAAGTTTTGGTGTCGAGGAAAACAAAAATTTAAACATCAAGACGAGATTATACTTTCCATCTAATTTGAATGTCGTCGAAACAGAGTGAGAAGTAAAACTTATCGAGGTTCGCTGAAATTTGACAAATTGATGAAATACCTCGTGAGTTAAATCCCAATAAACAGAATGGAAAAGAAAAAATGGGAATGATTACTCACCAACACGGAGATTTCGATTCGATGGTGGAAAATGTTTTAAAGTCATTGACTAGATTGTAGAACCGTTAAATCATCTTTCGTATTTGCCACTCGGGTTTAATTTTGATGCCAACCTATGTTGTGAAAGAAAGTAAAAAAAAAAAAAAAACATGCTGAATCCCTGGTCTCCGTCCAATTCTCATATCCATCACGGTTTCCCCAACGTCTCGTATCTCTATTTCTACGTCGTAATGGTCGCGAATTAAACAGTGGGAAATATCCCTTCTGGTTTTGGTACCGTTTTCCCTGGCTCGGTTCTCGGGTACTCGTCATATTATAGAGTGGAAGAAGACCGCAAGAATGACAAAAAGTGGGGAAAAAGAGAGAAAGAAATAGAGAACGACAAGGCGAGAACAAGAAAAAGAGAAACAGACCGAGGGAGAAGAGAAAAGAGAGAAAGTTGTATAGCTGGGTGAAGAGAGTGAAAAAAGGAAACGACGAGGGTATCGTACGTTGAGGTACGATGGAGTGTGGGGAAAGAAACACCGGAATGGAAACGACGGAGTGTGTGGGCGGGAAAAGAGGCTATTTTTTTAGTTCCTATAGAAGGGATGAAAGACTAAAAGGGTAGACGGAGATATAGAGAGAGAGAGAGTGAAAGAGAAGGGAGAGAGAGAAAAAAAAAGAAAACCGGAACGTGCCTATACGGGCTTGAATAACGCCAGTAGCAAAATGTGGCGAAAAAAGAATGAGGGAATCAGGCGAGGTTTGGGTTAGGTCATAGAAGCCGCGGGGAGTAGCCAGGAAAGTAGGAGCTGCTTCTAGCTGTCTGTAAAAATGACTGGCATTCGGTGCAAAGAACCTTTTTCGTCATTATGCTTCATCTATTTTCTTCTCTCTTACTATTTTGTGTGCTAATAGCCTAACTATTCATCGTAATAAGGAAAAATTCAAATATTCCGTCGTGTTGAAAAATTTGATTTTCCCAACGAAATGGAGCTTTGGCAAAGATCGGAACAGGAAGTTTGATCTGCCGGAAGGAAACAAATTGATAATGAGGTTTCCATTTCTCTCGTAATAATAAGTAGATATCTATGGAGAATTCTATCGATATAAATCATTCAACTAGGTCTTTTAGTCCGTAGAGTTCTTTTCAATTATCTACGAGTAGAGATATAATAAAATTTATGACACAAAGGTTGCAGCCTTTGGAATCTTTGCCACGTGAAAGAAACTCGCGAAGAAACGAATCCCCACCGTACGTACATCGTACAATTCCTAACCTCTCATAATGGTGAAATCACACAATGGTCTCGCTCTCTATTCCTCTCCCTCTCCCTCTCTCTCTCTCTTTTTAACTGTGCACTATAATAATGCGACGCCGACTGACAGACGGGACGTTCCATCCGTTTTCTCCAGTCGGATCCCACCACTTCTCCTGCCACTTTAATTCACTATCCGACCACAGTGGACCATCGAATTTCCGGATAAGAGAAATGTCGGCCAAGAACGATGAGAGGAAAATGAAGAAAAAGAATCAAGGGGGTAGAGAGACAGAGAGAGGGAGAAAGAGAGACAAGAGAGAAAGAGAATAACCCAATTCGATCAATTCATCTGTCGACTACCAGTGGACGATAGGATTGGAGTGCAATAGAATTTCATTTCATCGATTACATAGACACCTACTAAATATAACGAAGAGTCTAGTTCCCATTTGCTTGACAAATGGCAAGCAAGCGTCCTTTTCGCGTCTTTTTGTACTTTTCCTCATCCTCATTGAAAAAGCTCGGTGATTCCTATTTTTTCTCTTTTTTTGTTTCTCAGTATCAATATATTTCAAATGTGTGAAAGTGCAGGAAAATTCCATTGAAAAAAACTGTACAAAAGACCATGAAAATGTGTAAAAAGGATTTCTATGTGAACATTTTATAAGTTTATTTCGTATGAATTTTACAAAACATATCAACTAAAATTCTTTGCACTGAAACGTCGTACAATTAAAATATAAAATTTTAACGAAACAAAAATCGAATTTTTTATTTATTCTAAGAAATGTACTCACTACAGTACATTTCTGCGCGTATAGTAGAATATTTCGACCACAGATTTTACACCCACGTGTTACAATTAAAATTTTACCGTACACTTAAGTATTTTATAATTTTTTAAAATAATGAGAGAAAATAATTTCGTAGTTTTGAAGGAAAAAAATTAAATCCGTGATGAAGATTAAAATTGTTCACTGAGCAGTCTCACGGTAAAAATTCCCGCATAGCTACGTCGCCGTGCATCCTTAAAAAAAACATATTCTAGGACTTAAATTTTGTAAACTAAAAAACACTTTACAAATAGTAATGAATACGGTTTTTACATCGAGGCATGGTAGCTTCCACTTTGTACTTAAGCGTAACATGCACGGTATAATTATTTCCATGTAAATGCATATAGAGTCCAAAGTTTTCGGGGAATTGCAGAGAAAGAAAAAAGAAGATAGAGAGCCAGATTCGCCGAGGAGGGTTTTTTCGCCTCGTTTGTCGGCCGTTTGGTACACGAGCCCTCGACTGCTTCACCCTTCCACCCTCAATACACATTCGCCAACGCTACAAAATTGCAAACTCGGTTACGACGCCCAGGCGATACCTGGGACGACAAACTGGCTCTGAACATTTGGGGTCAAGGGTCGTCTGAATCTCGCGCCCAGTTATTTATTTGCCAAGACTTGGAGACGTTCCCGGAGTTCGTTGTAATTCTACAATCTAGTCTTACTATCAACTATACAAAAGCTTGTACTTACATAGGATGCATTTTTTATCCACACAAAGTCCCAACTCCATGTTTTTTCACTGTCGCATTAGTGTCGCTCGAGGGTGGCCATTTACGTGTTAAAGTAGATTCCGAGGTGTAGCCCAACCGTGTGATACTTTGAATAGGATAAAATAAATAGCTTTGAAATTCTGTGGCCATTACACTCAACACGGGCAATGTAACATTGACGTTACCACACGTCTGTTATTTTCAACTGGACGATATAACCTATCGAGTTTTATGATGACCAGTGCTGAATTACAAGCGAGCATTAACGTTAATGTCAATTAGTGTTTGCTGGCTAGTTGCTCTTAATCCAATTGCAAACGCCAAAATATACGTCTGTATATATGTTTGACGCTATTTGTTTGATGCACGCTGGCGTCGCTTTTAGTACGGCCATTTTGTTTTTGCAACGTTCTATCACGCCCTGGCACATACGATGATTGTACATACACACACACACACACACAAATATATATGCCAATCTTTTTTGTTGTTCCGACGTATAATTTCAATGGAATGTTTTTCCGAGCTTTGTCTAAAGTGTATGTGAGAAATAAAAACGCGTTCCAACTATATGGGCCACGCTGTACGTCGACAAAACAGATGGCGACTCTCACTCAGCTAGTGTATGGAGTACGTGCTTTCGAGTGTACATTCAAATATATGTATATGAGTAAGTTTTCGTATCCGGCACCATACCAAAGTCCCCAATATCCATCATCAAAACCGGAGCTCAAGCACGTGATATAAACTATGCACGTGCATGTTGATACACAAGGACCCACTATTTTGCGAGTGTTACTCACCGTTTTGGGTGGATCCTCTAGGCGACGAGCTATGGGAATAGGAAAAGTGGCCAACGAGTAGATCCACCTACGTACCCAAGCAGTATAGAGTTTAAAGTAGAAGCTGAAGACGGAGTTTGCGTTTGAATATTTTTGAGGTTTCACGTCCAAGCGAAATTTAAATATGTATATACATATGCATAAGTCTGTTTATTCGTTGGTAAGAATATGGTATGTCTGTGAGGTCACGTTTGTAGCGAGTTCATATATAAGGAGCCTGGAGGGGTTATCTATGTCTTTTTTTTCCCGAGGTCCTGTGCGAGGATCCGAGTTTGTTTAAAGTATGATGCGCGAGGGTCGAAGTCATGTAAACGTCGAATAGGCGTATGGGGAAGATGTGTAGGGAGAGGGCGATAGGAAAAAAGTGGTTTTCAGGGATGAAGGTTCCTGGTCGAGTAGACGTTGAGAAAATATATGGTCCGAACGCGAGACCTGTCTCTTCTTATCAAATATGGATATAGACGGCTCAGGTAATATGTGTGTCGCCATGACAGCCTTTTCATCTCTTGAGAATGACTCAACGTGTCCGCTCTCTTAGAAAACCTACAGGCTCTTTCTCATCTCATCGCCCTTCGGTCCTATATTCACCAAATTTTACACGTTCTCGATGCAAATTCCCAGCCAATTTTTACCCTCCGTCCCTTCGGCCGAGGATTTTCCTCAATTTTTGTTCTCCCTCCTCTCATTCTCTATCTTTTTCGCCCGTGAACTCGCGCTTTCAGTTTTTATCACCATACCCGCTTTTTAAACGAAACCGAGCGCGCTGATAATGGTCCCCAGCGTTATCGACTCCGTTGAACTGTGGGGGCCGAAACACAGGGAAAAAATGTTGTACCATACAGCCAGCAGACAGAGAGAGTGAGTGACAGAGGGTGGAGGGGAGAGTGGTAAAAAGGAACAAAAAGGGAATGAAAAACAAATAATATCACAGAGGTTTGTTATTCATCCAAGCCGAAATTCATCGCCCTGGGTTTAAACGGAATTCAACACGGAATTTCTATTTTGTCTTTTACCCATCGAAACATTTTACCCGAGTTTTTCTTTCACTATTGTCACTAACTGCTTTTAAGCGCTTACGACCTCTGGTGAAATTCACACCTTGGATCGCAGCGCAATTAAGAATGTACACTGACACGGAGCAGTTTGTGTAATGTCAGTAGCGTCAGATTGGTTTGAATTTCAAATGAAAGTTTAAGCGCCCACCCCCTGGCTATATATGTGCATCAGGTTGAAGAAGAGTGAGCGAAAGGAATTGGATAACCTCGTTGGATCCATAACCTCAAGTTGTACCCTGGGATATGCAAAGCTTATATAACTGGACTAAAATCTCTCCCTCGTCTCGTTCTGTAAGGGTTACGCATTCAAAGCGAAGTGAAAGAACGAGACGATAAACCGCGTGTGCGTTACCCCGCAACTTTAATGTACCTCCGTACACTCCAGACACATTTTCTTCTCGCACTTTTTTCCTCTCTTTCTCTCTCTCTTCGACGCTCTCTGCTTTTTTTTCTAGGGAAAAGGTACCGAGTGGATTAAAAGCCTCGGCTTGGTTGGTTTGAATTTTCTTTATTAACACAAAAGAAGAATAAAGCAGAACTACGAGCTGCTACACACCCCCGACGAAGGGAGAACGAGACAAAAAATATAGGGAAGGCGGAGGGAAAAAGACGAAAGAGCTATCGTTGGCGCACAAGTACGTGCCAAGCAAATTGCATAAATTTTCATACCTATCCTACTCTTGTTTGCACCGTTATAGCGGTGAAAATAAAATAAAAAAATATGCAAACGGGAGAAAAAGTTGTGAGGCTGAACCGCTGTGCCAAACGCGCGAATTTAAATACATTACAAAATGGCGTCAATTTGTCGGTGGCCTGGAACACTATTTTACTTCTCGTTAGTCAATAGAGGCCTTATCACAAAAGGGATAAAAAGAAAATCGAATTTTTTCTACTGCAATTATTGTTGAATTTGAATAACACTCATTTTTCGAGCACAAAAATGAATTACACAATGACAAAAAATGGTACGAAAAAAAGAGAATGACGATCGACTTTTAATTTTATTTTTCACGTTAAAATATCCCATGAAAGTTACTCGTATGTCTGGCAAAAGTATTAAATTTGGTAGCTGGTGGTTGGTACTCTCTCGGTGGCCGAGGTGAAGCCTCAAACCTCAACATGAGCCATGCTCTCATAGCTGTAAAAGAGTGTGGAGGAACGCTGTTTCGTAAGTCTCCCGGGGTAGCTACCTCATGATTTATAAATCTGTTGATTATTTCTTTTGGTTCTTTTCATCGTGTACCCAGAGCCCTCTCTGGGTAAGGTACTAAACATCACAGGCATAACCTCAACATATTCTCGGGAGCTGCTATCGCAATTTCTGTCTCTGTCAAGCTTCATTCGAGGGAGAAAGGCGAGAGTCAAAACGAGAAACAGCGTCAGAGTGAGAGCGAGAGAGACAGACATAACGAAAAAGCCTCCGTGTTGAAAGATGAGAGAAACAAAAAAGGCAAAAGCCTTTTGGAGCCTCGCGGAGTTTTAACGTTGGAAACACTGGTAGACACGGCATAAAGAGAGATATAGGAGAATATGCGAAGAAAAAAAAGAGAAGGTTGAAGGCAGTACGACAGTGGAATCTCTGCATGTATATACATATGGGAGTCATATCACTAGAAATTCAGGAGTGATTTTCTTGAGCACGGACGAAACGTGCAGCTGTACCGTACCTATGAAAGCCTCCGGACCAGCGAGCTTTTCCGATTTATATATGCATCGAAAAGAGAAGTCGGAAAATCATCTTTGTCAAACGAGACAGTAAAGTCGTATAACACGACTTAGCCCCTTTTTCTCCCTCGCCGGTACCTCGGATTTCCATGGATAACTTTTCACGTTATGGAGTTTACCTCCATTATTCGTGCGTTCGTCCCGAGACGGCGTGAACGCGACCATTTTTCTTAAAACTTGAATACGATCCCTCTCTTTTCTCCCTTTCTCTCTCTCTCTCTCTCTCTCTGTCGCTCTCTCTTGAATGGCGCCGAAATAAATTCGGTTAGTCAACTTCTCGATCGATTCGCCTGATAGGTTTCGAGAAGCTTTCGAGAAGCTTTCTTGCCGCACGCGACACACCTAACGGTTTTTGTGCCATTTTACGGGGTGACGAGGAAAAGGAAGAAAAAAGAAGAAAGAAAAATTGGTAAACGAGCACAGGCCTCTTTGCCTCTAGGGAAAATTTGGTGTCCTCTCTGTATACAGTGACAAAGGACCAAAAAGAAAGGGCTTCCATTTACGAAGCTCGAAGGCTGATTTTTCATACAGTGGAAAATCAGCCAGAGCTTTATTGGAATTCGTTTTTTTTTCTTCTTATTCTTATTCTTCCTTCCCTTTTTGTTACTCGTTACACTTCTTTTTTTACTTCTTTCTTTTATCTGTCACACCGGCATCATTCAAGTTAATATCTATATATACGATTTATATATAGATATAATTATACCATTGGACCGAAACCACCATATACGAACTGTAAATCGCGGTCTCGTGTATGTATGCCAGGTTAAGGTGTATTACTATCACAAGTTTCACTCTCGGTCGATCGACGCCACGGGATTTCGATGTGGGATTTATAGGCATTGGCACACGATTGCAGTAATTCCCCGATCCGGATTTCATTCTGGTCCTGCCTTCGGATCGAAGCTTTGGGGTAGAAAGAGTCATGGCAGATGAAGGGAGATGGAAAAGAGCGGATTTCTCGCTTCAATGCTCTGCGCTCTCCTCTCGCTTTTTTCTCTATTATTCCTTTTTATCTCTATCTCTCTCTTTCTCTCTCTCTCTCTCTCTCTCTCTCTCTCTCTCTCTCTCTCTCTCTCTCTCTCTCTCTCTCTCTCTGTCGTTCTCTGCTTCT
>JABSMR010014929.1:0-10650 GCA_018902295.1 Dusona sp. PSUC_FEM 10030013 | reverse complement strand
AATTAGTCGCTCCGCTAGTTCTTATCCGAATCAGTTTATAAAGAGTCAGAGGACACTCAGAATGTAGTCTAGATCGCATATTGTAATAATCATGATGGCTATCTGGAGACGCGAACCACCCAAGTTTGTCGCCACCTATGAATGAGAGCTAAAAGCTTACATGCCTACCCGTGTACATTGATTATATGTCCGAGAACCTACGCAGTGTGAGTGCGAATAATCTGGCCTGTTTTCACCACTTGTTGGACATTCGTGAAAATATTGTGAATGGTATGCGCATTTCTGCTGCCGGATGGCGCCAGAGCTATCCTCCCGTACCGCTAGGAGCGCATGTTGCATAAATATGGTTGGTTAAATATGGTGTTGTATAAATATGGTTTTTCTTCTCAGTGCTTTTCTAACAGAGGCTCTGCGGTGCTGATAAACTTTTATAAATTACTACACAGTGTTTTCACTGCATTCATGAATACAACTCTGGCTGCGATTGCCCCAACATGCATCTAGTACCCCTGAGGCCCAGACGGTGAAGAAGTCACGTATAAGAAACGAGACTAAGGTACGGTGCAATAAGGTAAAGAATAAGTATAAATTCGCTGGAGACACGAGATATTACTGTCTTTTCATTTTTTTCTTGCTTTACTAACTTATTTCTTCATTTCTCTCCTTCACACTATACACTTAATGATAAAAATAAACGATAAAATGTAATATAGTGATATTATGGTTCGATATTTAAAGACCCTCAATATTCACACATCGGGACTTAGGATTTTGTATATTCTCTTCGCTCTTGTAAAAGAGGAGTGCGCTGGTTCGTGCTTTAACCGGCGAGAGTTACCTTTAGGGATGTTTTTTTGTCTGCCTTCACGTACTACGCGAGCTAGATGTAATACTATAACCAAAAAAATGAAGTTATACCGGTAATTTTTTCAACTCATGCAGGAAAACAAATGTCCGAAGTGTTTTTTACCTTTAATTTTGTTCTCACTTTAGCAATCTTCTCGCTTACTCTTTGTCAGCTCTAAAATTCGCCTGCTCTTCGCATCATGGACAATAACACTATGCGTTTCTAAATGTTTATATAAATTAGACGCGTGTCTTTTTTACCATATTTATATATATTTGAATACCGGATATATGCTAGTCAACGCCATCAACAGTGTTAAAACTGAACCTCCGAGTCTCATCAGAAATTGTCCGCCATTTTCGACCCAACCTCCAAAGGTCAACCTCCAAAGTTGGGGATACCTAACATGTATCCCCAACTACGATTTATCAAATATGATTTGACATCGTTCTTATAATAAAATAAAGTGTTAATGAATATCATCTCAATTAATTACTCAAAAAAATCAGGCTCATTCGAAATTGATAAAATTTGCTCAGAATTGAAATTTTTCGGTTTCGAAATCCGTCAACTTGCGTTCGAGATCGCCCAAAAACAAAGCGTTGCGTTTCAAGCAAACATGACTGCATGCATACATCCAAAAGCATAACCCTTCCTCTTGCAGTCTAGCAAAAAAAATTTCATTCTTTTTTCTGTTGCGATGGTCCACTTTTCCCGCCTCTACTCCACATAATATTTAGCCATTTTTATCGGAATTTACTGAGGACTATTTCATTTGCTGTGATCTTTTTCTTGATAGATTGATGACGGCAGTTCTAAAAGCTGATGGCACTTAGTACTTCTTATTTTTCAACCTTTCAGAGCTGGAAAGCCTGACCATATGTGTGGCTGATGACATGTATTTTGTACATGATATATAATATAAAGACGCGACAGAGTCTCGACGTCAAGTATTGAAAAGAAAAGTATAACCGCGGACGGCAAGTTGCACTGCGTATCTATACCCGAGATTGGGCTCTTTTCCGTTATTTGCAAACCTCAACTAAACATCACTCCAAAACGTGTATACTTCTTAAAAATTCAATGAAATTTATATATGATACGACTTTGAACAATATTTATAGGAAGTTTCAACAGCTTATACCCCGACCGCGAAAGATTAATGTTATGCTAATGTTACGACGTTTACGAAACGTCGGCGACACGTTGAACCTCCACACGACATACATCGACAAGCTATAAACCTTTGTGATGACAAACGTCTTGAAGCCATCAATACTCGAATCAATTCTATAAATTGATAGCGACCGGTACATAATTTAGCAAACAATATTTCCTGTACGCCAAAATGAATGGCTTGTTTTTTTACCAAACTAGATTCATTTTCATTCACGCTGTATAAAAGATAGATTTTTTTTCACTTTTTCAATTACATTGACTAGAGTTTACCTTGCTGCGAGGCAAAATGCGTTTACGTGAGTTAACAAAATACAGTATTAACAACTGTCGTGAAATTGTACATTTATCATGAATTAAATCAAAGTGTAACAAACGGTTGTTTTATAAAATTAATTGTAGAAATGAAAACAGTCGGTAGAGTCTTTTGATTCACAGAAGTATGCATTTGACGCTATATTCCGAACACTCGCGAATTATATTTTCATTACCAAAGCGATTCGCGGTACTGGCGATAAAAATTCCATGACATTTATACAAAATTAATAAAAACTAGGATGATGCTGAACTGTCAGTTGTGAGAGTACAATTTCAACGCAGTAAAAACAAATGCAAAAAAAAATCATGTTTCAAAAGAAAAAAATGGACTCGAACAAAGTTTTGGACGCAGTATTTGGTGCCTTTTTACATTTCACTTTTTTTTTGTGATTTTTTTCTTGTTAAAATTTTTTATTTAGTTACGTGTTTTTGCATTTCAATTTTTGATGTGCAGTTTTTTCCTGCTCTAATTAGGATGGCTTTCTATCATCAATCTATTCAATAGCTTTCAATCTATAAATAAATTTGATCTATGTAAGAACGTTTTATCAGTACGTTTAATTTTATGTACGGTTTGAATTTATTCGCCTGTTTTTGGAAGTTTTTGGAGGTGCACGACTCTTCTCGAAGTTGTAATTAATAGTTCTTTTTTTTATTTTTCTCGCATACATATAGAAATGAGAGCAACTCTCGTTTCGTGTTGACAAATTTGCGTATCCTTAGGTTTTTTCAACCCGAGACAAATACTTAGTCTGAAAAACAAAATGAAAAAAATCATCAATATTTGTCGTTTTATCGTGAATTCACGTCAATTGATGAAAATTAGACGTGCTGTAAATAGTTAATTTTTATGGAAATAAATTTGTTAATATTCAGTATTCAATTTTGGAATAATTTTTTTCGACTTCTCGAAACCATATTTATGAAAAAAAAATTAATCATTGTTTTCTATTATAGTATGCGCTATTGGTATTGTCACGTTGTACGTAACAATAAACTCGTATGCACTTCCACGAGCAGCTCGTGCAAGAATTCCTTTGTCAGATAATGATAAGGTACAAGGTCAGCAACTCGTCCTGGATTTAGCGAGAAATTTTTCGTCCTTCTACTTTGCGGTATATTTTTAGTCAAACAAAGAAAATATTTTAAATTAATTAATCAATGATTAAATTAATGGTAGAATTAAAATAAGACTGAAACCATTTTTTATTTTTTATTTTACACAGTCCACAACTTTTAATCATCCCAGCGATCGAATTATTTCACCTCTAAGCTTTTTCATCCCGTTGTCCCTTTTGTCTTACGGAGCTCGAGGACAGACCAGGGAAATTTTTCTAAAGGCACTTAACTTTCCGAAAAACAAAACTTACATGGCTGAATTCGGTTATGAGAAATTATTGGATAAATTAGCTGTAAGTACATTGAAAAAATATTTTTCAAATTAACGCTTTAAGTTTTCAACGTAAAAGTCAAGTTGTGTTTGATAAAATAGTTTTTTGAAAATTTGCCTTAATAAAATTAATCTAAAATATTGCAGGAATACGGCGTTAGCGTGAAAACAAAAATGTTCATTCCGGCTGGTGTCTCACTCAAACCCAATTTCTTTATTTTGAGTACAAATGTGTTTCATACGGAAATTGAGGTTGTTAATGTAAACGATGGATTAATGGAAAGTGAAAAAATCAACGCATGGGTAGCGGTACAAACAAAAAATAATGTGACAGAATTATTTAAACCACGTAAGATTCTTAACTTATTTTTTCATGAGTCATTTTTATTACAATTATTCCAATTAATTTATGCTACTGATCCATATGATTCAATTAAAAGATTGGATATTGAATTTTTTAACACGATGCAAATTATCCAAATTCAATAGTGAATTAATTAAAAATTCTTTATGCATTCCCAACATTAATTTCTCGAAACTGAATTGAAAATCGATATTGATTTTTTTTTTCAAAATTTATTGTAAATCAATATGAAATGGAAATATTTTCGTTTTTACTTCAGAGTATATTGGTCGTCATCCTAGTATCGTTCTCGTAAACACTGTCTACTTCAAGGGAACTTGGAAGAAGGCATTCGACAGCTCTAAGACTGCACCACGTCCTTTTCATCCAATTAATGGGAATCCGTACGATGTACCAACTATGTACACAACCGGTCGTTTTCGACATGGTCGAATTGACGAATTCTATTTTGATTTCCTTGAACTACCGTATAAGGTAAATTATTTCTATAAAATTTTCGAGCACGTAATATTATGGCTATTCGATATTAAAATACATCACATTTTAGCTATGTTTTTATCTCTGATTAGAACGTCCACTTTTTGCATGATCAAATTTAATCATGCAATATTTTGTCTAAAATTCATTTTAATTTTTTCTTTTTTAAAGTTACTTTCTAATCATGAGTAAACAAAATTGCGTGAGCCCTGTATTTGAGGGAATAATACAGTTTTTTTTATTCGTTTTTTTTCGATAATATTTTTTCGTGACCTTATTTATAGAGCAATAGTGAAGACGATGGGATGAGCATGTTCATATTAGTTCCGGACAAGAGAGAATATCTCGAATGGACGACTTTGGTAGATACTATTAAATACATGAAGCTGGAAAGGCTTTTGAACAGTACGGTGTCAGAACTCGAGGTATATCTTCCGAAATTTAAAATCGAGTCTGAATTCTCGCTCACCGACTATCTTAACCAGGTTCGTATTTTTTGCCATATTATTTAATTAAACAAAGTTAGTGAGAATTGTTTGTTTAAGCGAGTATTTTTCTTTACAGTTTTTTGCACCAGCTGTGGAGAAAAGAAATAAAAAAATAGAATACCCTAAGATAGCCAACTTCTCTGGAATTTATAGGTCAGCTGGACTATCAAATATTGGTGGTCAAGGCCTGATGAAGGTCGTGATAGAAGTCGATGAAGGAGGCCAACAAACCGCTCAATCAAGTGGTCAGTTAAAATTCACGAATTTATTTATTGGCAGCTTTTTCATTTGCAAAAAGAAAGTACAAAAAATAATAAGGTTAATTATTCTCATTTTTAAAATATCGTACAAAAATAAATAATTAAAATAATTACGTTCAATTGTGAGAGCGTGCTTGGCTACAATCTACTTTACTTTGAAATCGATTAAAGTTACAGCTCCCGCCACCAGATAAAAACTCAAACAATCTTCTCAGAGTTAACACTCTTTTTTCTTGTCTATTATCATCGCTTTCAACTTCTGCTTTCAACGCGTCCTTTTGGTTTTTTTTCTGTTTCACAACCACTGAAATAATTATTTAGTAATGAAGAAAAGCTTTTTCATGTTGATTTCATTGATCTCTTTTTCAGGGGCCAATATCAATAGTAAAAATTCTAATTAAAATTTAACTTTGAGAAAAAAATGGTATAACTAAATGAATAGTGATAAAAATCTAATTCAAATATATTTTTATTCTTCATCCAGGTATATTTTATAATGCGACTGAATCTGCGCCTTCAGACCGAAAGACTCGATCCACTATGGAGCCCGTGCAATTTAAGGTGGATCGTCCTTTCCTTGCGCTCGTTGTGACCAAGGGGAAAATTCTCACTGATATATTTTCTATTAATTTCCCTGGCATGTAAGTAAATGGCAGCGCATTTTTGAAAATCAATTTTCACCGAGAAAATTTCAATTTCGTTGTTTTCATTAATTAACAATCAATTAGACAGTAATTAATCGGAATTTATTTTCCAGTCAATTTCTTCCTGAAGTGCCGTTTCCTGATAAGTAGAAGTCTAGCCGAATCTTCGTCGGCAGAACGTAGAGAAAAAAGAAGAAAATTGTAAATAAATTGACAAAATGTTCTAGAAACAAAAACTTGTATGACAGGAAAAAAATGCTGTTTTAATCGAATGTTAGATGCACATGAATAAAAACCTAAAGCAACTCAAAAGCCTATTTTTTTTATCATATGCTTTCAATTTTCAGCACGTATCTTCACATTTTGCAAAATTTCCTATATTAGACAACGGTTTTTATTTCGTTTTCATGAAAATTCACATTTTGCTCAGTAATAATCACAATTATTCAATGTTGTCCCCCATTTCTATTGGTGAAACAGTAATTTTTCAGTTTCAATCCCGTGTAGTTTAAGGAAATTTTTTTGAGTTCGTTAAATACCATTTTAGATGAACTAAAACCGATTTTCACGAAACTGAAAAGTTGTTTTAGTTAAAATCGTGTTTATTTAAAAACACTGAGATTTCAAATCAATCAGGAAAATATGCTATCTCTCTAATTACATCTTTCATTGTACGAAAATTATATTCGTTATATAAATATAAAATATACAATTAGTTGAATATATCCAACTAATGTTTCATATTATGAAAAATTAGTTAACCATAGGAGTCATTAGACTCATATACCCGTGCCAGGTATAAATATTTGCTACCTGATTCTGGATCACAATCACTTAGAACGAGGCCGGTGTTTATGTAAGAAAAACCTTGGCGCCCTGCGCTACGCGGTGGCCGGACCGAGAAGCTACTCGAACGTTATCATAGTTCCCTCAAGTGATATTTCATTCGAAGAAGTACAGGTTGCTTGTTGAAATACGTCGCATCTCTAGCCAATGTCTCAGTAAATCAAAATATATGACTCAACTGACACAATGAAAAGTTTGATCGCATAAAATATTCTATTAGTTCCGACAATGTAAAAGCGTGTTTACGCAACTAAACCTAACGAGTTGAAATATTTCATATCTGCAATCAATGATTCAGTTTATGGAACTATATACGATTCAGTTCACACAACCAAAAGTCTGGATGCACGGAAAATATGATATTTCTTATTTAATTTGTTGGTTTAACCATATGTGAACTTGATCTTGATTCACTTCTTTCGACAGCGCTATTTAGTTGGGGTGACATCGAAGCGTGTTCGTGCAACTAAACCTATACAACAAAACAATATGATTGTTCCAACTACTTAAATTGCTGGCTGAAATACACATGCGTTCACTATGACAATATCATTACTGTATTAACAAAATTGCAGCAAACAAAATGAAATTTGTTGATTCAACAAATTTTTTTCTCAGTGTATTCGATAGAGTGACAGGACCATCAGCCAAACGTCGGAGTTATCACGAGTGGATGGCGGCGTGAAATAGCATCGCTACATACGTTTATGGGCGGTTTACACAGAACAGAAAGAAGGGTTCATTAAAAATTAAAATTGAATTTCAGGAAAACGGTGGTGTTGGTTTTACCGCAACTGTAAATTTACACAGAAAAAACCAATTCATAGATAGACTTTTTCAATTCCATGTTATCTTGGCTACACTTTTTTGTTTCTTTCTTCCTATTTTAATGAACTCCGATTCGAATACCAGTTATTTTTCTCTTTACCTATAGAAACATTGTTAATATATGACTTGAAAGACGCTTGATACAGCTGAACAAAAAAGAATCTGTTGAGTAAATGAAAATTACACTCATAACTGCGTAGCAAAGTTTCGTAATAAAAAAAGCATTGTACATTTCCAAAGCATATATTACGAATTCTAAAACATTCGTAGTTCACACCCAACTGTACTATCAGTAAAGTGAACGATGAGGTCACTTTTGTAACTCGAACGAATTTCGCAACATCGATTATTTTTCCATATCAAAGCTGAAAACCCCAAGGCTATCCCTCGATTCTCATGCTAATCTCAATCCTACGTGGCATTTTGAACTTTCGTAATAGAAGTGGTGCAGAAACTGAGAGGATCAAGCATGAGGTTACATAAAAAAAGGTACGTGGAAAGGCTTGAAAAAGAAGAGAATGAGAGTATTCTAGAATACCCCAGCATCGACGTTCAGTCGCGCGTTGAATTTTAACGTTCGGATAATCGAAGTGCCTGTTTCGGACGGCACAGTGATATATATAAATATATATAGCAACGATAAAACGTGCACGTGCCTTAGGGGCTACATTCAATGTATATGGATATATATTTCTCACTTCCACTACTTTTAGGTGCTATATCCATATAAAATACTCTGTAGACTGCATTGGATTTATCTTTTCTCAGCCTTTATGTCGCTATTCTTCAGTCCAAAACTCTGCTTCGTTATGGTGATGCTAAATGCACGTGGAAAACATATTTTTCATCCTTCATATTACTATCCTCGTAAATGATCAAATGCTCGACGGGATGAAAGACCACGGGGATACATACGTAGAACATTTTTCATCACGCGGGTAATGAGAAACAAAAATTTGTATTAAAAAAATTTATAATTGGTTTACATGTAAATGCAAAAGAGCTTCGGAGTATGCTCAAAATGATTGGTTCACATGTGTCTTTGTACGATATCATATTCGTTTTTGATTCATTGTTGATACAAGAATGTACAATTTAATCGAAACCGACAACACGGGTTTGTGGCTCCTGTGACCTTCCAAGTTAAACAGCGTCGGTCGAGGCCAATACTCGGTTAGGTGAACGCTTAGCCATGCACCTCGTGCATCGATCCCTGAACGTGAGGCAGTCTTTCTGAGTTTCTAATGGTGTAGAGCAACTGAAACTCAGTAAAAAAATAGCCGCCAGTGTCAGCCTGGTTTCGACAGTTTCTCTTGGCCCTCGTGTAAATGCAATACAGTAGTGCGTTAGTAAAGAGTGGCTGTGGGCAACACTCTTGGAGGGTCTCACGGGAACATGGAAGTTGACGAAATTGATGATAACGTGGACCTATGAACATATGAATATGGACCTATAGATGGACAATCATCATGAATACAAATGACTCGGTGATATAGAAATTTTACAGCGAAACGATTTAGGAAGATCGTTTTTGTTGATTTCTCATTAGCATAAGAGTTCTAGACAACTTAATCATACTCATTTTGTAGGAATACAGAGGGATGAAACACCGTAGTCTATCAACTCCGACACTTCGTAACACGTAAGACGTGGTCGATGTTACATGCTCTGAAGAATTTCGATAACGTCAAAGCGAGCCAAGGCGCTAGACGGGCCGTGCTTAAACTTAACCCGAGAATAGACATAAAGGTGGTGAATGTATAAGGTATATTCAGCCGGCTCGTTGGTAATTGTGCGACCCATAGAAAGCATGAGGTATAGGGGTTACATGAGCTAACTCAGCACTTGGGATATTTCTTTGAATAGAGATCTGTGCCGTGTGATAACACGAAGAGTACCTAAGGGATGATCGTCCCTCTCCTCCTTTCACCCTCACCCTCTATTACACAGTCGCTCTGTATACATATGTTTCCTATCTGGATTTTTCTTTCTCTCTTTTTTCCGCCTCCGCGTAGCCTCTCAAAACCCCCTCGCCATCTCTCATTTGCCTTCAGCCCTTTCGCTCATCTGACTCTTGCTAACGAATACTCTCGTCCTCTTTGCAAAACTCTCCTTGCCAACTCTCATTCGCTCCGTGGCCTCTTCATTCCCCGTAAGGTGCTAAAGCACTGTATTCTCTATATCAAGACCACACATTTCTCACAGCTGGAAGAAGAAAAGATTAAACTGCATGAATGAGAACATAGGTGGATAACATATGGTTGAAGCTGCTCCACAAATCCCTCGGAGAAACTCATTATTTTTAAGTACCTACATTTCTGTATGCATAACTATTAGTGTGTGCATGTGCCTGTGAAAGCATTTTCTATTCAAGGCTTTGAGAATCTATTGAAACTTGTGAATATCTATTGGCAATACACATCATGCCATTGGAAGCAACATTACGATCATTCGACTAAATTAGTTTATTTTTATTTTTTGTTCCCGTGTATACCATTGCGGGTTTTTACGCACCACCACTTTGATCCCATTTTTGCACCACCTCACCAACTTCCATGTTCATGTGAGACCCCGGAAGAGACTTGCCTACAGCCGTTCTTTCTTAATACACTACGGTAGGGCCAAGGGAAATTGTGTAAAACCCGGCCGACACAGGCGGCTGTATTTTTACTGCTTTTCGTTGGTTAGTCCCATCAGAAAGTCAGAAACGCTGTCTCCCGCTCAGCGATCGATTCACGAGCCAGTGTGTGGCTAAGCGGTCACCCGACGAAGTATTGGCCTCATCCGAGGCTGCTTAACTTGGGAGATCACTGAAGAACCCCAACACCGAATGTGCACCACCGCTGTGGGTTTCGATTAAATTAGTAATAATGATGGAAAATTTTATAAAAATTACATATAAGGAATGTACGAATTTTTGGTTATTCGTACTAATTATACTGGGAAATATTTTCGATAGATTTGGGAAACCATCAATTCATAAATGCAAATTTCCTTGATGGCAAATTTTCA
>JABSMR010014918.1:0-10650 GCA_018902295.1 Dusona sp. PSUC_FEM 10030013 | reverse complement strand
TATACACGTATATATATATATATATATACTCGTGTGAGTCTGCAGAATCCACATCGTGAATGCACATGGCCTCTGTCAACTGTGTGCGGTGGATGATCGTGAAATTATGAGGAGAAAAAAAAACCTTTTGCTCATTTCTTTCGCTTTGAATCTTCTTGAGCTTCTGACAATCGTTCAATCTGGGCTCAAAGTCACTCTTTTTTACTCCCTCTTTTCGGCATTTGGGTCTTCAAGAGTTAAACGCAGTCTAATAATTCTTGGATTTAAAGTCACGAGTAATCTGAGTCGTAAATGGATGAGGGTCAAGATTAGTCATTCGAATATATTTTTCTTTTTCATAATTAGTCACATTTTTTACACAAATTCTGGATCATATGTGTAAGTAAATATTTGAATAAATAATAACGATCGAATTCGTAGGGAATTATAGAAAAAAAATGAGCAAAATATGTTATCGGCATTCGTATCGACTTTACACTTTTATTTTACAATCCTTAATCGTCAAGTGGCTCAAAGACGATGACTATAAAATCATATTATGCCGGACTTAAATATCTCGTAGCATTTTTTTTATGGTTAATAAATTATATTCCTCGTGGCAGTTTTGTATTTTTACCACCGCACTCGAAATTCCGGAAGCTGTTCGGTACACCACGGGCCTTATATTCGGTCCCTTTGTCTCGTCTCGTCAGGTTTCTAAAAATAATTTCTCTTCTACCTCATTTTGGCTCATTAACTTCCCTTTTTGTACCCACACACGCATATACTGGATAAACAAAGATTGCGCAGTTCATCAATGGTAAGGGATGCAAAGACATGTGGACTGTTAGTTTTAATGAAAAAAAAAAAAAAAAAAAAACGCAATTTAAAAAATAAGCTCATCTCGATCTGAAGTTTTAGAGAAGAGTCAGACGAAGTGTAAGCAAGAAAAATAATATCTTTACATATATTTTTTGAGCTTTGAATATTTAAAGTTTTGACAGTCATTTAGCTATTTTTATCTTCACGATGTTTCGTCGCTGACAGTCATCGCTTATTATTACTTAAGCGTAAATATCCTGAATGCAAGAAGTTCAAACGTTCAATCAAAGTTGTACTCGCAGATCTTGACCTCGGCGACGATCTTCGTCTCTCTTCCTCCGGGTATCTTCCCCGATAATAAATCGAATGATTGTTCATTGCCCGGCGAAACGAGTCAAGAGCACGCGACTTAGCAAGCCGACGAACCTTCTAAAAATAGACATTAACCGATGAATGTGTGTTCCCTTCAATTTCTACACTATCACGTGCTACGAGAAAAAAAATAAGCTTGATCTTTCGACGTCAAAAAAAATAGAGAGAAAGGTTAAAGAACGAACGAGCGTTTTATTCCACGACGAGATAAAACCCGGAATTTTACTCAAATGTTTTGTCGAATGTTTACTACTCTTTTTTTTATGCATTCAACAAACCGCGTTGAGTACAAAAAAGATAGACTTATCAATAGAAAAGATTATTGATTAAAAACAATCCATTATTGAAGCAATCACACAAAATGTTTACAGAGCAACGTAAATAAAAAAATAAAATGTCGCGAAATTTGATCTATGGATAAATTCATGATAAATTGCGGAAGCTTAATTGATAGAAGCTTTAATGAAGTACAATGTACGTAGTTAAAAATCAATAGGAAACACGAATGCGAGAGGAAAAGTGAGAAAAAAGATGCACTCGTATAATTCTTTCCAGGAAATATTCATATAAATGTGTGCGTGTATAAAAGTCCCTTCTGTGTTATACATATATGAATATCTTGGAGGAATAGGACATTAATTAATCGCGAGCAATTTCGCTATGTGTTCCTGTTGAGTACACAGCCCGACTCCTCGAGGTTTAATACTGTAACACACTGCGGGTCTGAAAACTGTCCTGCGCTAAAGGGTGATGTGCGCCACCACCCTTTTGCTCTGTGAAATATTTTTTTTTATTTTTGATATCGTCGTCGACGTTGGGGTGATCCACACGGGGTAGGAACTCTGAGCCCGGAAACGTGGAAAGAGTGGTGCTTATCACGCGGCTCTGTCGACGGAAAAAAGATGATATGGAACTGTCGTTCTCGTGTATTTGTCCTCTCTATAGTCTGCTGTAAATACTCACACACTCTAGTACCCACTCGACTCTCCGGAACTTCCCAGCTTTCGCTCTCTTTCCTCGCAGTACATACAAGAAGGGAGCTCATAAAAACTCTCATGTATAAAGATGCAATGCGGTTAGATAAAGTGTTGGTGTATAACGATGTATATAGTGCAGTCACAAGTGCTCGAAGACCCGTACACGATTTTATGCTCGGAAATTGTACAGGTACTCGAGTTCATACCATTATATTTTCTGAGCTCTGATCGCGATGAGAATACACGTACATGAATATATTCTACGACACAAAATTCCCTCTTTGGAAAATACAACTTAAATGGTGCTGCTTCAACAATAAAATTCTCGATATACAGGATCACCGTAGCTACGCATAATATCAGCAACTTTATCCCATTTTCAATTCATATGAATGTCTTTCTTTCATCTATCGGAGATGAAAAAAGAAAAATATTAGAATTAAATTGAATAGCTTTTTAAGAGTTGTATTTTTAGTGTAATTGTCAGGAAATGCTTTTCTGGAAAGCAGTGCTATTACTCATTCATAAGGATATGCGAAAGGAAACGTAAAAGCGTAGGGCGAGATGTTATTACTTCGGAGCCTGGGAGTGGGATACACTCCAAGGTACTTGTTGTTCGGTTCCACCACACGTGAGAGCTTCTCAAAGCGATTTTACAAACCTACGAGGAAGGAAGCTGGATTCTATAATGAATGGTATTAATAGGCTGTTATTAAACAGTTCAGTATCGTATTCTACTTCGTGGAGCTTCGCAATAATGCTTGAGTTCTAGAGCAACAATTTTCTCATATTGCCATCAACTTTTCCGTACGTAAGATAAAATTGTTTGAAGCTCGTTAACGTAATTCGATTATGCGGAATGATATGAAAAAGAATCCGAAATCGATCGTATACGATTGACGGACGTGGCGAAGATAGATGAAATTGATGACGGTCTGTGAAGAAATCTTATTAGTAACACGACCAGTTCCATTGCCAATATAGTGAGACCTGCTTCTCGGTAAAGTTTTACTGTAGTATACGAAGAGGGATGCTGGATAGCACAAAGAAAGATACCGAGCATAAGTAGCGCTTCATTAGGATCGTTTATTCCCGTCACCCCTTTGCACGGGCGCCGGTCGCGTGGACAGCATGGCAAGGCGAATAGTATGGGATATAGCCAGTGCTGTTGGTCGGTTCGCTGTCGGACAGTTTGCTGTGGGACGAGAGACACTATTAAACGTACCAGCGAATGAGGGAGACTGCGGGTTTCCGTCCTCGAGCAAGCAAGAACACGGGACAAAAGAAAGCGCAAGAGAAAAAAAATACAATGAGAATACAGGCGCGGAACCTTCGTATAAGAGTGGATGACTCACTCCAAAGGGGAATATTAATTTTTCTAAAACTGTTCAAATATTGAATTAGCAGGAGAAATCGCGTTTTCAATTATAGAAATGTCTCAAAGTGAAAGAATTACCTGCCTGCTATAACGTGGCTACAGAATTCAGGTAATTTCTGGTCGCATCATTTATTTACGTCAGCGGGTACATTAGTGTTCTTTCCGCGATGTGTCCTCCAACACAGTAGCTCGTTACGTTGTGTGGTCGAAGCACGGAGACACCATTAAGTAGGAACGAAACGAGCGAGATAGTGTAGCCACATCGTCTCTTAAGTTAATAAGGAGAACGTGCGGAACGATCGGAGACTGAGATTAAAGAATGGCGATGGGAACTCTGGACGGAAGGGAGACCCACGGGAAATAGAGTTTTGATTTTTATTCCGGATAATGTTAAATAAATTTTAGTTCATCGAAGAAATCAAAGGTAACGGGTTGGAATTATGGAAGTTGTATACACATTTTTCTTCGTTCATGACGATACTTTCATATTATGTTGACTTACGTTTAAAGCCACCAAAGAGACACGTGTTTCAGATTGAAATCAGCATCGCACGACTCTGTACGAACTATAAAATATATGATATGCAACGAGACCCAATAATATAGCGTAGATAAACTGATCGCTAACGGACAATGCAGTCTTGATCACGAAACCGGAACTGTAGCTCGAGTCCTAGAAAGGGTTTAAGTTGGCCCGGGGGCTATCGCGGTGTTGGGTAATAAGATTAAACAGATATGGAATGCAGTCATTCGTGTTTACGTCTATGTACTCGTACGAGGTCATTCGATACCATTGTTCAACTAACTTTATACAGAAGTTGTGTTCATATAATAAATAAATCTTTTCCACCGTGGAAAATATAGTCATGTGTAAAATCTCAAGTGCATTTTAGACCTCATAGTTCCCTAACCGTGAGACTGATGTTCAACTGAGAGACCTTGTTAAGAATGTGAGAACATTCTCAGTGACCGCATATTGGCTTGGATAACCTGCCAGAGCTATAACTCCATCACTCAATATCCGATCCGGAACCGTCAGCCTCCGTTTCCCGTCCATTATATCGGAAAGGGCAACTTCCTTTTAGCGCCCGCCAGCTTTCAACTCTATTATTTCGCGGATGGAAGCTTCCAATCTCTCTTTCTCTTTGTGCCTGTTTCCTCAATCGATCTTGTCGTCGTCACACATACATGTTCCATTTTCATCGACACGTATCAGCACAGAATTTTCCATCAGTATTTTTTAATCACGTAGGTGAATTGCATGGCACAAAGTTTCAAGAGGATCTTGCGCAGGATCTCTCCAAATTATATCAATCCAAAGTTATCTCAATTTTACTTGCTACCTTTGTCGTAAATATAAACACGTTTCTTCCTCACCCGAGCCATCCTCTTTTTCCCATCTTTGTGCTCCAACTTATTCCATTCAGTTCGATATACTATCATACAAACGTGCATTGCACATTGCACCACACACGTTACAAGCCAGCGCTACGCGTAGGACCCCATCCGCCGCGATGTATTCCCAACTCGTTTTATTCTTATTTCTGTAGCCTTCTCCAGTGTCTTTTTTTTTTTTGCGTAATTCTCCTCGCTCACTGTACCGCATTCAGCGGAATCGACCGGGCGACCGTGCCCGGCGACGAAGACACTACCATAAGAGGACATGTCTCGCTATACTCGATGTGCTCCCGCAGTTGGGTGCTCCCGATCCTGACCGGCGTTCTTTACACAATCCTCCTCAGTGCTTTATAAACGACTTACACATACTTGTTTAAATCAGCCTGAGTAAGAGTGAGATAACGAGGTCCTTGCGCCATCGGTTATCCCGTGGGACATTGCATGCAATTGTGTACTATTTAATTTCGTTTTTATTCCACGTTATCATTTATCTTTATAAGAATTTTTGTATCGTCAATTTATTTCCCTTGATAGAGAATTTAATTGAGCAGTTTTCTGTAATCTTCATTATTCCGATAACATGAATTCATGTTATATTCTGTATCTGAATCCGAGATGATTCTGTAAGAACGCATATTGTAATCATATTTCTGCACTCGAATGTTTGGGCTGTTCCGGATCCTATATGTATCTTTAAAAGTTCCTAGATGGCTTTTCCGTCTGTTAAATCAGCCCTGGCAGAGTGCTCGTTGTCCTCGGGATACGAATCTTGTTTCTTCTTGTTGATCGCTTGAAAGAACGGAAGACAAGAAAGAAAAAAAAGGAGAATGAATACGGAGTTACGTTTTCTTACCCTTATTGCCTCACCCCTACTCTGCATCAACCTGAGGTCTTTCTTTCTGCCGAGGATATAACTGGCGATAGACGCGAAGGATTCCCCGGGGAGTGTGCATGGCACTCTTATCTCCTTGGTGAAGCTCGAACGAAACGACTCTCGGAAACGAACAGGAGACAGAGAAGAGGAGGAAAAGATGGGGTAGTAGTGGGATGCGGAGGGGTTAGGAAAACGGGCAAACAGCATCGGAAGAAGGAAGAGACACAGGAGTGCGATTGTGTGTTTTATCCGTGGCCTGTTAGCTTGGAGATGTAGCGCCGGTGTGTGTAAGAGCGAATACCGAAGAGTGGAACGGACAGAAAAAACTAGGCTCGTTCATAGTTGTCTTTCCATAAGGATAATTCGAGAATGCAAGTATCGAAGAGGGATGAGTTGTTCGCCCAACAGTTTCTTTTTCTTCTTGGTTTTCGCGGTATTGGACAAATAAAGGAAGAAGATCGCGAAGAAGCTCCGCGGTCATGGTACACAAGAGTGAAGCTCGAAAAGAAAGTAAAAGGTTCGCTAAAACCACTTCCAAAATGGGCTACTAAGGAAAGACGACTCTTGTTTTCTTCTCAACTCAACATTGGTATCAAGAGAAGATGTTGGGTCGTCTTCCAATTGCTTCGCCGCTTACGGAATCTCAAATATTGCATTCCAATCGCGCGCGCGAATTGAACTCCAAAAGGATTCGTCTGGATAAAAATTAATTTGCATAACCGATCGTTACGTTTAAGGGCATCAATTAAAGTCGTAATTGCTTCTTGAAATATATTCTATGGAACAATGATCGTGCCCGGATACTTTTGACTGTATAAGAATAAAAGATCAATGTGACCAAAACACCCTCCGTTGAAAGACGAACCACGGGGCGGGCGAAAAAGCAAAAGCTTTTACGCGCTTTCATCTTCAGCCCACCTTTTGCCTGTTTACAATCATCATCCATGAATGACAACACCACAGCCTATATAGTCAGCGGATCCGAGTACAGTGCACATCAGAAAAGCACTATCGCTCGCTCATGCTTCACCTACGTAAAAGTTCTACGTACGCCTATTGTCGGCTGAGTCACCGGTGTAACGCGGCCCTCTCTTCAACACTCGAGTGTACATCAGTGCCAGCGCACGTGTGCCGCTTTTTTTCTGACTACGCTCGGCAAGTGAGACCGAAAGAGTTGAAATTGTGCTATAGTGTAGAAAGAGAGATAGAGAAGGAGAGAGGAAGAGAGAAAGAACGATAGAAGTACAGAGAAAACTGCGGCAGTCTTAAGAACAATGGAAACAAAAGGTGTATCCGAGTACTGCACGGGTGCTTGTGTTAGCGAAGGTAACACACCGAGAGCATGGTCACGGAGGTCACGTTTCGCGGAACCAACCACTTCGTGTAACCGTCTCTATACAGTGGATCCAGTACTAATAGTCCTCTGAAAGAGTGAGATTTTTTTGGTCTACGTGTCTGATTCTTATATGGAGCGCGTAGGATTTCACAAGAAAAATGATACGTGGAAAAGTGGCTCGGAGGTCTCTTAAAGTACGCTAACAACGTAAATACACGTTGAAAATATAATTACCGCCAAAATGTGTATTACAATATGCCTAGAAGGCTAAATTTCTAAAATCGATCCCACACAATGTTATCTATTTCCAAAGGTTCGAAAAATTGGAGGTACCCATACTGACAGGCCCTTGGGGCTATGACGCACTCTTCGTCTCGTCATCTTTGCCGATACTACGCGAGTACGAGGAACGAGGAAACCAAGAGGGAGAAAGAAAGGCGAGCAATTCTGTCGCGGCTTGACACGGTCCATAATTAGCGAGACGATGTTGTTCTGAAACATGCTGCGGGGCGTTAAATCACTTTTCCTCATCGTGCCACTTGTCAGACACGGGATGAGCTACTTGTAATGACGGACGGGGAGCTTTGGTGCTCAAAAAAGCTTGAAATTCGAAATAGGTCAATTAGTTTCGACTTTTGATTGATTTTCTTGTATCCCTTACGAAGGGTTAAATTGATTTTCAGACTCTTAATTATCACATTCGCGTATATTCCGACGTTCTGACAAACAAATAATAGGCAGATCGTTCAACGAAGCGAAGGCCCATAAATTGATATGACCATTACGAGATAAAAGAGATCATCCAGCAAATTTCACAGGAATGAACAATCCACCTAGTTGCTGATCCTGTTCCGTCCATACATTACATTTACCTCGAAACTTCGAGTTATTAACGACTTCTACCCCGCGTATGCGTTAAATCACCTTTTTTTTATTATCCGTCCCTACCATTCTGGTCGTTTCATTTTTTTTCTCATGGTCCACGCGAATGTTCATACCGTTGAATATACCCTTTTTTCTCCTCCACTCTTGTAGTCACTCGGTCTTCCCTCGTGGTATGAACCGGCGAAGCAATATATTCAACTGTGACCAGGGAGGTCTATGTGCACGCGGTTAGTCCGGTTTAATTTGCGAAAAAGCTCATACAGAGAAATAAAAGGTAGAGAATGTACGGAGATACGTCCGTTACTCGTGCGGGAAATTAACGCTCGCGGCTAGGTCAGCTGCAAAAAATTGATCATCCGTTAGTTCGGCTTTACGCATTGCGCATCCTAGTTTGCATCGTTTATCATGGACCCCCCCTTAGTAAGCAAGTTTAGCGCGGTACAAAGTCACAATTATTCAGAACTAATGTTGAATTAAATGATTTTCGTTTGCTTTGTGCAGGTTGAAAACGTGAGTCTTTGCGTTGGAGCCCTACGGGCACTGGGTGCTGACGTGGGGGCGGTTAATCCCGGCGAATTGTCAACGGGATCTACCCTTCGACCTGTACTTGCTCTGCTGTTCGCCCTCTCGCGGCACAAACAACGAGCTAAACAGCTTCAAGACATGCCGAGGTGAGTTCTGCTCTTTATCATTTCATGTCTTATCTTTTTCTCAGCCTCATACGATAACTTACCGACTGCTTGTACGGAATCAAACTCGTAAGTGATTTTCCCGGTCGATTCCCATCAACGAAATAGCAGTTTTACTTTCTGTCTTACTGTTCATAACGGAATCTGTTTTATCACCGAATGGTAAAGCGGATGATCTACCGTCAGTAGATCATCTACTGACGGTAGAATGCACTATGCGACCAAGTTATGGTCGCATCAATGCGATGATTAGGAAGATCGCCGATGCCTCCACTGAGTTGGTACCCTCACATTGACCACATAAACTTTTTTAGACACATTTCGATAGTTGGATTTTGTATCATTATTTCAAAAAATTTATTTCAAAAATCAACTTTTGAATTAATCCTTCATTATTGTCTATATGGATTTTTTTCTTCTACAACTGGTTCGATGGTCGTTCAGTGATATACCATATCGCATTCGGTCGTTATCAAAAAATAAATTGTCAAAATTTTAATTTTGTTAACATTTTTGGATTCAGAAAATATCCAAGGTCAATAAACACATATAACTAAGGGTTTTCACCAGGGTAAAAAGTCGTTGCGTGCTCGTGAAGATGTTCACGATGACAAAGCCGAAAAATCGATGGATATGAATTTTTTTATATCCAGGAACTGCAATTTTGCATTTCTGAGTATAAGTAATTTGAAAATCAAATTTATTTGATTTTTTATTTCCAATTACGTGTACGGCTAATTTGATGTCAACCGACAGTACGACAGCGTTTTTTTTGGTGGCGTCTATTTTGTACTCGTATTGAATGTTTTTAAATGCATAATTTCATAGTTTCAGTTCACGTGTCATAAAACAGTCAGTTAATATATCACATTGTCTACCTTTAAAAAAATTCCAAAATCACCCTGGTTTTTCGGCTTGGTACCCAGATGAAAACCCTTAAATTATAACATATGAACTTTTTCAATTTATATTTTTTTTGTTTTATTTCTTATGCCTCCATACGCTGCTTATGCTCGCTACCTGTATTGCCAGAATATGGTATATAGCGTGTAGCATTCAAAGAAAGGCATAATTTTCTTCATCTATCTATTACGCCCTGCAGGTTAAATCCAATGTTTGCACTATGAACGTCAAAATATCCATGTCCTCTTTGACCTGAAATGCAGATTAACGAGTAATTTTTATTTTTTCGTAGCAAATAAACCCGCTTTTATATGCTTCGAAACACAAGCCCAATCTTGTCTCCCGCATACTTTCGAGGTCTGTTAATTAATTAATTTAATTTAATTAATTACTTATTTAATGAATTAATTTTATTTATTTAATGAATTAATTATTTGTTTAAAAATGATGTGCAAACCCGATCGATAATAAGGTGAGTCCCATTGCTAATCCTTATATACGTGACAATTTTCTAATACGAAAAATATTAATTAGCGAAATACGTGCGCGAAAAAAAATTCAGTCACATGATAAATATTAAGGTTACTGTAGCGAGAACATTTTTTCCTTTACCATTCCTATTCTGTTAGAAGCTATTTCAGAATCAATACCGATAAAATTATCTACCTTTTCCGACGTGTACATTTTTTTAAGTTCCTCGATAGAATGGAAATGGAGACGTGCATTTCATAAAAAACTTTTTCGAATTTTTTATTCTTACCTAATTACTTAACTATGCTCAGGCACAAAGCTGTCAGCTTCTGCGATAATTTCGTCTATATTCTCTTTTTGTTTACTTCATGCCCTTATATTTTTCTTCCGTCAGATCACACTCGTTGTAAATACGCTGTGACTGTACAATAGGGTGGTCGCAATTTGGGTTACTTTTGAAATTCCAAAACCCCCATGTGAAAACACAATCAAGGTATATAAAAAAAAAATGTGTACAAAGATTGAAAGCGTTAAAAAAAAATTTAACGGTGCCTGTAAAGGTTTGA
>JABSMR010014907.1:0-10650 GCA_018902295.1 Dusona sp. PSUC_FEM 10030013 | reverse complement strand
ATATCTAAATATAATTATAACTTTTTTATTTTTTTTTATGGTGTTGGAGGTTCTCCCCCACCATAATATTGCATGTAGCAGCATTACTGACTCATAAGATGCATTATAAAAAAAATTGGAGCTATCTGAGATGAGCTCCGATTGGAAACAATTGCCAAAATGTTTCCAAATAAAAATTTGAAATGTACATGGAAAAGAAGCTCTCGCCTTAAATGTAAACTGCGCCTCCGAGTAGAGGAATTTTTCCATTTAATTAATACGCAAGCTTGAATACTGCCGGGATTTTTGTTGTTTTTTTGGCTTCTGTTTAATATTTTTCATGAAATTCTGTATATTGAATGATTTTTACTCAAAGGAAAACACAAATTCGAAAACATTACCATCCATATTTCATGCGATCGGCAGTGTAATATATATCACTCTCACCGTATAATAACGATATTTTTATTTTTCGGCACAGCAAGAAGAAATGGAGTCTGAGAGATACAGGTACGAGGTAGCGAGCGGTCGATACGCCGAGCATTCGCGACAGGAAATTTCGCTGCCTCGTAAACGATTCAAAAAGGTCAAATCATACTTCAGCGACGAGGAAGAGTTGACCGATTGATTAAATTACCATTATTTTCTATAGAAATATTAGCTTTATTGAAATTACGTTTACGGGAGAGAGTGTCGACTGGGCGATGTCAGGCCTTGAGAACCTCTTCGTACATGGCTAACGACCGATCCGACAAACTCCCGTTATCCACTTCGAACCATCGACCGCTCGAAGGACTCGGTAATGGCTTATCCTCAAAAACACTTTTAATACTGAATATTTGTTTGGATTGCTGAGAACGTGACTCAATTAAGGCCGGTCTCTCCGGGGACAGCGTCAATTTAATGAGACTTAGTGCCTCTTCTGTAAATAAATAATAATAATAAAAAATCAAAATTTATAGCGAACAATAGAGAAATTACATGATTATTGATTGTGCCGAGAGAAGAAAGTAAACTAACGTTCGTTCTCGTGAAGCTGTAGCCCATCGAAGGTCGTAACGTGCTGCATGAATAAGTGAAAAGAGTCTTCAATGTCCGAAACCCTCATTATAAAATCGGGCTCTCGTTTCGCAAGATAACTCAGAAATTTGATACCCTTTTTCAACGCGTTTATTTGCTTCTGTCTAAGACTCGTTCGGAAGAGCTCGTCGCCGCCGCCCTGCTTCATTGTACTCTCAACTTGACGCAAATTAATCTTTGAACATTTGCAGAGTAACGTTATCGCGTATGAGAGAATTCTCGAGCAACAGTTGCACGATTTTGATGACTCGGTTATCCACGATATACTCTCAGTGGCGATAACAAGATTAACGATCGAGAGAAAAGCGTCGCTTATGCAGATCGTTGTTACTTCGTCGAGGCGAAATCGCTCAATCTGCGCCATGTAGATCTCCAACGAACAGGCATCTTGAATAACCGGCCGAGATTTAATATCAACAATGGAAAATAAATTGTCGTCCCAAAGTATACAATACAAATGTTAGAACACGCGTTGTCTTACCCGACGTAAAATGCAACAGTCCGTTCCATATTTTCACATCTGGAACAATAATAGAATTTAGAGTCCTTCATCGGATGAAGAATTATTCCGACATAATAATCCGATAAATTCTATACGTACTCGGACGAGAAGAACAGAGGCTCTGTCCGAACGTTTTAGATTTGCAAAAGGTCTCCATCATTATTGTCATGGAAAGGAAACACCGGAGCAGAGGTCTCGAGAAAACCATCTCCTTGAATATTTTCGTAACGTACTCCAATCTTAAATGAAAATATTTCATTTCAAGTTATATCTTACGTTGACTTACGCGAGATGTTTTTTGCCTGTTGTACAGACGCACCCTTTGGAACAAAAGCCGACTCGCCTCTGCACGCTGCACAACGTTCTCGCGATTGCACACAACAAACCGCTAAATTGATGCGATCTTCTCTGGAATATATTTCCACAATTTGTACTCATTTGTCGATATAATGCTAGGAACAAAAATTCCGCAGGCAAAAAGAAAACCTAGTAAATGCGTACCACCAAGCCGAGGGCGGTAACAAAATCTAAAATCATCTCCAACATCTCGAAAGGTTGATCTTTTTTAGGCCACGAATTGTACCGGACCATTTGCTTGTTGTAGTTGGAATAACCGTGATCATTGTCGATAATCAATCGACTCTTACCGATCACGTATTCGCACAGATAATTGGATGCTTCGGCAACGTAAGAGAACACGCCCAAAGCTCTTCTCGCTTCGATTCCTCGTTCTTTTTTATACCACACGTTTGAGTCGCAAATCGATTTATTGTATTCCACTGTATTATCGTAAAAATCGGAAAAATACAAATCGTTCATGTCTCTGATATCGTCGTTCTTCATCGCAGCGAAAATCGTTTCAAGTACGATCGTCGAATTGAGGAACAATTCTCGCGTCACGGAAATAATCTGAAATATTTAATTTTTCAATATCATCACGTACCCATAACGCTCGCGATAAATCTTGCTTTTTCTTTCCCTTCCTTTCTCGTACTTACTTTATTTACAATTGGTATACAATCCTCGGAATTTATTTCTGTTCTCGTTTTTTTCATCATCACCGCGATATCGGGTAAAAAAAATTCAACGTTCAACGTTCTCCCGTCCACGATACTCACGATGGGTTTGACCAACACGGGATTTTCTGTGGTTAACAAAAGGATAAGTCTTGTCTCGGACGAAAATATAATTTAAATACCACTCGTTTCGTTTGGTGGCTAGTTGACTACTTTTTTTATTTACCAAATATCCGAAAGGTGTCCTCTTCCTGTAATATTGGCAAATTCTTCCGACCAATTTTCTCGATTATTTGAATATCGACGACGGATTTTTCCGGCAAGGAGGGCTCGAATATCGATTGTGGTACGGAGTCAAGCGGATGGTCTTGAAAGAAAAAAAAAATTGGGTACGGAGAATCATCGAAAATACATCGTCGTATTTTAATACGACGATCCTAATTCACACTCACCGTGTAGCAATGTTTTGAGAATCCTGTCTGCGGCACAATGCCTGCTCGTTTGGACGCTAATTTCGCTCACTTTGACCGTCTTTACAGCCGATACGGAACGATTAAGACCGAATCTGCTTCGATTTGGTGACTCTGTGCTCACCGTCGCTTTTTGCGGTTGAGTCAGTTTCACTGCACCCGATTCCAATAATTTGCATCGTTCCATCAGAGTACCCAGCTGTAGAGTCTGCAAAAAATGTATTATTTGGATACGTTAAAAAAATCGTCATCCGGTATTTACATTTTTTCCTTAAAATGCAATATCTTTAAAAATTTCGTTGTAAATATTACGTGCTACCTGACTACCTGGAATTCATTCTGCGTCTTGAGATTTTCCTTCTCTTTGTGCAGGGCATCGAGCTCCGCACGATGCCGACTAGCTTGTTCCTCGATGAAACGCGCCTTTTCGATTTTTTCATTTTCCGCCCGCAACTGAGTCTGCTGTAGCTGACTTCGTAAAAATACTGTTTCGCCCTCTTTAGTCATGAAATCGTCCAATAGCTTTTTATTTTCTTGTTCTAATTTTTCCAACCGTCTCATATTCTTTTCATCTGTGTCAAACAAATAATTATTGTCTGGCTGGTGGTACGAAAGCATAAAAAAAAAGCTCGTAAACCATTTCATACCTGGACGAAGCTCAATAAATAATTCTTACCGGACACAAGGACTACGTCGTTCTTTGGACAAAAAGTAGAGTTAACGTTATCTCTCTGGAGCAAATTTGTTTTGAAATCATCAAAAACCATTGAAGCATCATTTGTCCACACTTCTCTGAGATTTTCCGAAGAAGATATTTTCTGAGAATGAAGACGTTCGGCATTCCCGATAGAGCCACGATTATTCCTGAAACAGGATGCCGTATCTTGCTGCTTGAGTTTGTTAAGCCGTGCTTCGATGGGACGACGCTCGTAAGCTCTAGTATGGCTGGATGGCCCGGCGATTGTTCCAGATCCACTACAGTCAGCCGCCTCTCTATTCGCGTTGATGTTTTGCCTCGTCTTGACGACATCTACGGAGTCTACGTCCTAAAATTGATTTTTTTGTTTTTTTCAATCAATTCGATATAAATGGTTAAGCGACATAAGGTATTCAATGCCGAAACTAACTTGTGAACAAGCCTGAGACGCGATAAAGTCCATTTCCTCGATGGCATTGTCGTCAAAATCGTCACCCCATAAATCATCATTGGTATTTCTGCGCGAACCATCGTTACATCTGTTTTTTCTATCTTTCGGGGCAATTTCACCAGCACCAAGAGGACTGCCAACTCTGGCTCTCTTCGCTGGCGAATAATTGCTGTCAAATGCTTTGCCGAGTCTTTTTGACATTATGATTGATATACATCCGAAAATAAGACAAACAGATGCGATTATCGGCGGATTTAATTTGACACCATTAGATATACATCCTGCTCCCCGTAAACATCGTACGATCTGGTATAATCGCACTGGATCCAGACCCTCAACGTGCCACCACTTGTAACATAAAAATTGTTTAAACTTTTCCTCGGTTCTCTTTGTTATTCAACATAAATATTCCGAATAGAATCTCTGGCGTCCGCGGCCCTCGTGGCAATGGCGACGCATGCGTACGAAAATTTGATTTCCCGGCGCCATGCGTTTCTTACCGCACAGCGGCGCGCAGTCTTCAGTTTTCAGTTTGCGACTGAATAAGCAGCAGCGGTTGCGAATGGATCACACGCAATCACACGTCACACGCTGTACGTCGTCGTCGCATACACAGACGATACTCCTCTCGCGTTCTCGCGTGTCGCACCAAATTTTTTTCGACTATACACGTATGTATAGATCTATTACATATATACAAATATACATATGCGTTGAAGAAATATTAAGCTACTATTGTACGCACAAGATACGAAGAAGAAAATAATCGCTGTATTCGAGAGGAGAGCAGGTCATGAAAGAAAAAAAACTTCTTAAAGATGAAAAGTTTGCACAATGTTCGTTAACGCCAGTTTGCAGAAAGTCTTTTCTTAAAAACTGTCAAAAGTGATTTTTTTTTTCCATTATATACGCTTATTGTTGTGGAACATACATATATATTAACGAATAATATATATTTCTATTTGTTTGTGAATTTCGTGCAAAAAGAAGAGCGGCGTCCGGTGGTCCGAGACCGTCCGAGAGAAAAGGAGCGAGCGAGAGTACTGAGTAGCTCTCTATAACCTGTGAACAGCAAGCACACGCGACACACGTTCGTACATAAGTTTTTTTTTATTTTCCTTTTTTCCATATTAGGCAAGTACATAAGATTAACAAACCGTCTAGATAAAGTATTGTGCTTATCTTTAAATGACAAAACATCGAAATACAAGTATCATCCTTCGTTCTTTGCGTCTGTGAAATTTGACTTTAAGGTTAGGTCTCCTATAAAATAGCTTTTCGGTCCACATTTCTTATTACTGCTTACATACCGGGCCTGTCAGACCCGGAAAATTTCTAAATCTTGCAGTATTTCTGTAGAACTGTGTTGATTCAAAGTTTTGTTAATTACAAATGAAAAGTTAAATTCTTAGCGTTACATCGGTAGGAGAAAAATAGCCATTAATAGTTCGGGCCATAAAAATAATTGACAAGCCGTCTCTCATACCCAAAAGTGTCCTTGAATTGTAGTTTTGGTGAATCGCTCGATCGTTGCTTCTCAGGGTCTATACTATGGCGACGGCGGAATCGTTGGCGGAAGTGACGGATGTTGTACAGATATTGCGACAGTGGGAGGAGGATCACGTCGCACCTACCTACGATCCTACGCCTACGTTACAGAGACTGGCGGAGATAATAGAATCTGAGACCGAGAACTACCTCAAGATGGATCCGGATCCTTTTGACGAAAGGCATCCCTCCAGGACCGACCCGGAATGTAACTTCGGACATATACTCAAAGTATTGTTTCGAAAGGATAATTTTATGACAAAGGTAACGAGTTGCATTGATTCGTTGTACCGTCGTAATATAGCTTCGGCCGAAATCCTCGTTTTTAATTCAAATTAATTAATAAATTATATTTGTATTGATAAAAAAAAAAAGGGAAAATTCGAAGTTGGTATATTTTTAACAAAAATACTTATCTGCAAAATAATTAACGATAAAGTCGTAGTATAGCGAGATTTTCGTGAAATTAGAATAGAGTATAGAAGTTGGTGTAAAACTGATTGTTCCTTGTTACAGCTCCTAAACGATTATCTTCGAGACACGTTTTGGACGAGAGCCGGAATAAATGGAAGAGACGTTAGAAAATTAAACATAGCGGCCTGTCGTCTAATGCTGGACATACTGCCAGGGCTGGATACTTCGGCGGTATTTCAACCGGATATGGACGGCCTTATTCATAGATTGTTTTCGTGGGCGGAGAAAAGCGTTGAGCCACTGCAGAGTTACGCGACTGGTCTTTTGGCCGCTGCGATGGAGGTGCAGGACATTGCAACAGGATTTCGTGAACAAAACGGCAAGATGGTACCACTGATGCTTCAGAGGCTGCACAAGCTGCAGGGCAAAGCGCAAGAAGACAGACAATCTTCCGGCGCGAGTATACGTCCGTTCGCTCATTTCGGCCAAAATCGCAACAGCCTCGCGGGGGCTGGCGACGGTAGCGAGACCGAACGAGACAAGGGAGGAGGAGGAGGAGGAGGAGGAGGAGGAGGAGTGCCTCCGGGGAAGCGGAAAGTCCGAGAAAAAAGGCGAGAAAATGGTGTCAACAAGAGTCCCACGGGAAACGCAGCATCTTTTTGCTCGGACGACGAAGGTCTGATGAGTCCGGACGAGACACCTCCGGCTAAGAAAGTTAAAAGCGATGTCGAGCCTACGGAAGCAATGTCGCTAATAGCAACGACACCCGTTAAAAGTTTCGAGAATTGTTATCCCGAGATGATGTCTCCGCCGACGGCGATACCAAAGACACCGGTCAACTCGTCGACAAACTTGCAATCAACGACCCCCAACAGTCGAGCAACACCACCACCTAGAGCCCTAGTGACGCCGGCAAAATTGAATTTAACAATGAGAGGGTCGCAGAGCGCAGCCCCGGGGGGAACGATAGGTGCAGCGGCGGGCGGTACGACCGGCGGTGGTGCACCGTGCTCGAGTCTCCTCGAGGGTAATTCAAACTCCTCATGGGCAGAGCTCGAAACTTACGTAATCGGTAATGTACAAATTCACCCGCCGACACCGGCAACCAGACAAATACTCATACTTCGCTATCTCACACCGATGGGAGAGTATCAAGAATTTCTTGGTCACGTTTTCGAGCAAAATGCCCTCGAGCTCATACTTAAATATACAAACGTACGAGAAACAAAGGACAGTCGTTTGGCTTTCGAGGCTCTAAAGTATCTCGCTTCGTTGCTGTGCCACAAAAAATTTTCCATCGAGTTTCTCAATGTGGGAGGTTTGCAAAAATTGCTCGATGTGCCAAGACCGAGCGTAGCCGCTACCGGAGTCTCAATATGTCTTTATTATTTGGCTTACTGCGAAGACGCGATGGAACGCGTTTGTCTCTTGCCAAAGCACATTATAAGCGATCTCGTGACGTACGCCCTTTGGTTGTTGGAGCGAAGTCACGATTCTGGAAGATGCCACGCTACGATGTTTTTCGGTTTTTCATTTCCGTTCAAAGTAATACTCGAGGAATTTGACACGCAGGACGGACTGCGTAAGTTGTTCAACGTAATATCGACCCTGCCAATATTGAATATCGAGGAGGAGCCGGCGTTGAACGACGACGAGGAGTGCGCGTCCCGACAAATAGTCCGACACGTCGCGGTTGCCCTAAAACGTTACATGGAGGCGCATTTATATTTAAAAGCCGAACAGCTCCAGAGAATGGAAATTGCGAGAACTGAGCGGGATACGTGGCAGCCTTCGCTGCCACCTTACAAAGCGTGCAAATTGAGCAGCGAGGAGGTCCAACAAAAGGTTGAAACGTTGCAAGAATTAATGTCGGTTAGAGCTACATGGCCACCGGTCGAGGAGCTATACCGACTTGGGGGGATAACTCTCTTGTTGCAGATTATTGCCTTTGCACGAGAATGGAACTACAGCGGTCGAGTGCACTCGACCTCGATCGCCGAAACGGTAAGATCTTGTTTGGACGTTATAGCCGTTTGTTCGGTCGTTCCTAAAGTAATGCTGCTACTGTGCGACCGCGTCGATATGCCTGACATGTCAATGACAATGGCGATAAATCTCCTTCTCGCTTCGGCCGAGTGCGAAATAATAGCCGACGCGGATGTCCAGAGAGCCGCTCTCAGAGCCCTCGTTAATTGCGTGTGCGCCCCCATAAATCGAGTCGGTGGTAACGTTGCGAGATTTTCCGTAACGGGCTCGGCCAAGAAAAAAACAAATATACACAACAGCGAGGAGCTCATACAACGAGTTTGGGAAAGCGTGCGATCCAACAACGGTATTATGGTACTTTTGCAGCTGATGATGGTCAAAACACCGATCACCGACGCGGATAGTATACGAGCTCTGGCCTGTCGAGCCCTTGCCGGTCTTGCTCGGAGCGAAAAAGTTCGTCAGATTATCAGCAAATTACCAATGTTCACCGACGGTCAGATCCAGTCGCTTATGAAGGATCCGATATTGCAAGAGAAACGCCAGGAGCATGTTACTTTTCAAAAGTACGCCCTCGAATTGATGGAACGCGTTTCCGGTAAAGCAAAACCCACTGGAGCCGAGTACGAGATATCGCTCGTTAGTTTGCATCGGGCTAACGTTGTCGCTCAAACGAGAATACAGTACAACGAGCAACAGCTCGATCAGCTGATTTATCAGCATCTCGTGTCCAAGGGCATGAACGAAACAGCAACGAGCCTTCAGAAAGAAGCGAATTTGGATTCACACGCGATCATGAAACCCGTCACTTCCTATCAACCGTTTACCTACAGAAGCCCAGCGACGACCTCGCGACTCGTATTTTCACCGGGTGCACCGGTTAATTTGTACAACACCGGTAGATGCGGTCCTCGCGAGGGGTCTGTGAGAAGCGGTGTGGGAGTTAGCGGCGCTAGTGGCGTTAGCGTTGGTTCGTGCACGCCTACCTCGAGTACACCGAGATTCGTGAGCCACGCGGTCGGTGGGTGTACGAGCAGTCCCACCATAGCCGGTCAATCATCCGTAAGGATCAAGCTCTCGGACAGTATGAGCTCGAGTCCGGGCGTTGGCGGACATAGCCAACAGCCTATAAAGCTTCAAATTAATCAAAAGAAACACAATCAAGGGGAAAGAGGAGGAGGGAACGGCGGGGCTAGTGGCGGCAGCAACTGTGCGTACGGTGGAGCGTCCCAAATATCCTCTGGAACCAGCTCCTCCGGTGGTTTGTCCGGTTCAACGGGCAACAATTGTCCGTCGTCGAGTTGCAGATCCCTCCAAAAACAAATATCGAGAGATCCGTTAGGGAGCGTCGGAGGTGCAGGCGGCGGTGGAGGTCCCGGTCCAGGTGGGGGACCGGGCTGCTCCGGTGTTGCGAGCAGCAACGCTTCGACAATAACCCTCGATTCTATAATCACCGAGTATCTGACCAATCAGCACGCTCTGTGTAAAAATCCAATGGTAACCTGTCCGCAATTCAATCTACTCGAGCCACACAAGTGTCCGGATCCGCGTACGAAAAACGCTTCGGCAGCGAACGTGACGGTACGCGTTACCAGGAGACCCCTGGGTATGGACAGTCAAAGACTCGATCGTAGGCACATATACAGTAGATTCTGTCCCGTTAAATCATTTCGTACTACCGATGTCGAAGGTACGTTTACCTGTTGTACCTTCTCCCCGTGTCAGCAGTATCTCATACTCGGTACGTACGCCGGTGACATTAAAATGTTTAACGCTCATACGGGTACCGAGGAAGCAACTTATCACTGTCACGAGTCTTATCTCTACCACATGGAGTGCAACAAACGAGGCAATCTTTTGCTAACCTCGACCGCCTGGATAAGCCCGATGTCCGCTCTGTGGACCATCGGCACATTTTTCGACATGAAACTGCCCTTTGAGTACGAGGATTACGTCGAGTTTGGAAAACTACAGGATAGAATAATCGGGACTCAGGGCGAGAGCGCGACGATATACGACATTGCTTCGGGTAAACTCATTATGACCTTGACCCCGTCGATATCCAACGAGTACACGAAAAATCGGGCGACCTTCAGTATGAACGACGAACTTGTTCTCAGCGACGGTATACTCTGGGACGTTAACTCCGGCAAGGAGATACACAAGTTTGACAAGCTCAATCAAACGTTGAACGGTGTCTTTCATCCAAACGGTACGGAGGTCGTATCCAACACCGAAGTCTGGGACTTAAGAACGTTTCATCTTTTGAAAACAGTTCCTACACTCGATCAGATGGACGTTATATTCTCACCCGTTAACCACATTATATACGCGGTTTCGCTCGATCAGGAGGGCAAGGATGAGTCACATTACGTCACGTCTTTCAAGACCCTCGACGCTCTTGACTACAGTAGCATCGGTGAGAGAGAGGGAGAGAGAGAGAGAGAGAGAGAGAGAGAGAGAGAGAAAGAGAAAGAGAAAGAGAGACGGTCATTCAATAATTTTTT
>JABSMR010014896.1:0-10651 GCA_018902295.1 Dusona sp. PSUC_FEM 10030013 | reverse complement strand
AGTTTCTAATAATCTGTTAAGAAAATCGAAATGGCAATTTTTGTACAAACTTAATAAACTCCACAATATTTGACAGAATTTTATTCAAAATTCTCCGTCTTGTTGTTTTCGTTAAAAAAATGAAGATTCAATCATTTCTGTACTAGATTCAAACTAACAATTATTTTCTGCATCCGCCATTTTGAGTTTTCGAATTTTGCGCTCAGATTCGTAAGCAGCCCCCCAAAAACACGTGTATACCAAATTTCAAGTAAATCGTACGTAAGAAAAAATGTATGCATGAAAAGGTTGATGCACAAAAAGCTTTGTCTGAAAATGATAATTATTATTCATTTTTTTGATCTAATGAATGATTTTTTTTTTAATTTCAGGTATCGAGCGCATACTAAAAGCTCGAATGGAGATGATCGAGTCGCGAGAAATCGATTGGGCGCTTGGAGAAGCAATGGCTTTCGGATCACTGCTGAAAGAGGGCATTCACGTGAGACTTTCGGGTCAGGACGTCGAGAGAGGAACATTCTCGCATCGTCATCACGTGCTTCATCATCAGACTGTCGACAAAGCCACATATAGACCTCTGTGTTACTTGTACCCTGACCAAGCGCCATACACCGTTTGCAATAGTTCACTCTCGGAGTTTGGAGTACTTGGTACATGCAACAATTGGTTTATTTGATTTGGTTTTAATCGAAATTCTGTACCACTGTAACTGTGTTGTTTAAATGTGTTTTCTTTTTCCCGTTTTTGTTTGTTCGGTGTGTCGTTCGACGTCGAAAAAGGCTTTGAATTGGGTTACTCGATGACGAATCCCAATGCGTTGGTAATTTGGGAGGCACAGTTCGGTGACTTCAACAACACGGCCCAGTGTATCATCGATCAGTTCATCAGCAGTGGTCAAGCGAAATGGGTTCGCCAATCGGGCTTGGTTATGCTTCAGCCTCATGGTCTCGAGGGAATGGTCCGCATCAATATTCAATATTTTCTTAAGATTGTGTGAAACTTCCAGCTGATTGTCTCCTTTGCCCGGACGAAAAATTCCTCCCCACAGTATTCAAAGGCCTGTCGAAATTTCGGGGTAAAAATAATCAGTAATATTACGAACCGCGGAGCAATTAAACGCCGTTCGTAAAAGTATACTGTTCTCCGAAATTTCAACACTCGTTTGAAATAACAATACTCAATTTCTCCGCGACCCTGTCCCAAGTGTTTCACATTGACTTACAAATATCCTTGGAACGTTGGTTTTTTGTTTACACCTCGTGTCCTCGTCGACATCGTATTTTTTTTCAGGGCCCCGAACACTCGAGTGCTCGGCTCGAACGGTTCCTCCAGATGAGCGCCGACGATCCAGACTATTTTCCACCCGAGAGCGAGGAGTTCGCCGTACGACAACTCCACGACATCAATTGGATCGTTGCCAATTGCAGCACACCCGCTAATCTGTTTCACATCCTTCGTCGACAGATCGCTTTGCCCTTCCGCAAACCGCTCATACTTATGACCCCAAAATCCCTTCTTCGTCATCCCGAGGCACGATCCAGCTTTGATCTCATGACCGAAGATACTCAGTTTCTCAGAATCATACCCGAAGAAGGTGTCGCCGCACAAAATCCGAACGGCGTCAAGAGAGTCGTTTTTTGCTCGGGCAAAGTATATTACGACCTCAAAAAATCGCGAGGTGAAAGAAGCATGGATGACAAAGTGGCGATCGCCAGGATGGAACAGGTACGTTTTCACCTTTTTCATTCAATTTGTAGGAAATCGTCATGTGCTTCTCATGTATTTTATGCTATTTGCTATTTTAATTTTTTATATTTTTTGCTACTGCATTTTATATATTTTTGATTTTATAAATAAAACTGCTGGATCCTCGCCGAATTGGTTCCGCGAGCTTTTCAACTGATTTGTCATCCCAATATTTTAGATTTCGCCATTCCCGTACGATCTCGTGAAAAAAGAAGTCGCAAAATACCCCAATGCCGAGATAATCTGGACTCAGGAGGAACACAAGAATCAAGGAGCGTGGACTTACGTGCAGCCCCGTTTCGTCACAGCTCTTAACGGAACACGCGATGTATCGTGAGTATCAACCATACGTCACCTTTTCCTTATAAAATAGTTGAAAAAAAAAAAAAAACACGTTTTTGTCCTCGCTCCTTTATTCCTCACTTTTGTAATGTTTCTTCGTTCATTTGAAAAACGGATTTTATCGTGAAAAGAAATTTATGAATATTGCACTTTGAGTTCAATATTTCAACCACTTTACTGTTTACATGGCCCACGTTTTTGAGCTTCAGCGAAATAACTCGCTTAAATGTGAAGTAATCCACGATAAGAAAAGAAATATAACGCATAGCTCACAAGCTCGTACAAAGCACGCGGTAAATGTTGTTTTACGAATACGAAATCGAAATTCTCGATTTTTTTTTCTTTTCTTTTTATTTCGTTTGAATCGTTCCTGAGTAAAGTTGAAAACGTTGGGCCGTGTTGCAGTAGCGGAGGTTCATCACGTGCGAGTGAAAGTAATAGCGGTTGGTTCAGCGGCTTGTTTTCGTCGTCAAAAACAACGGAAACGAAAACTGTGCCCGAGCCACAATCAGCAGAAGCAACAAAACCAAAACCACGATCAGTGAGGTAATATTCGAAAATTGGACGTACGTAGTTCGCGAATTCACACGAACAACGTGGAAAATCGAAAGAAATACTCACTCATTTGAATGATAATTCAAGATAGCTTCACGTTGAACTCTAATAATAAGAACGAAGTCGTTTTTTATCCTTTCCACAATTTTCCCCTCTCAAGCAGAAACGTTGAAAGCGAAAAATTTGATGATAAATTCACATTGTAAATGCAGGACATTTTTCCAACCAAGTTATTCGTTTTGCAGATACGTTGGACGACCGACAGCAGCTTCGCCAGCAACTGGTAGCAAAATGCAACATCTCAAGGAACTTAAACAACTGTTGGACGACACTTTCAACATTTAAACTCCCCTCTCTCATAGCACTGTGTAGAAAGCCAATTTTATTTATTATTTTCTATCGTAATTGTTCAAACGCCTCTGCCCGCTTTATAAATATTATTAAGAAATTCATAACCATCCTCGTTCGAAGTGCTACAACGACAACTCTTCTTCTTTTCGTACGTCAGGCTGGCGGAACCTGGCTTCTTATATAACTAAACAAAATCTCAATGACGACGGCGCAAGTTGCACTTTTTCCTGGATATTTTAACGTTCAGTTGTAGATAGTAATTTAAAAGTTCTCCAACGAGGATTTGTATTATAAATTTCATTAACGAAGAAAAATGAATGGAACTTTGTATAAAACTCAAGTTTCAAGGGCAGGGCTCTTTGTTTCATTATTTCGGGCGGTCATCAACGAATGAGAGTTTGAGACTTGTCGTTTGTTGGGAGCTGCTTCGTTTTTTTTCTTTTCGAGAGCAAACAAAAGTTCCAGTCTCACTGGACCGATTTATTTATATATTTACCAGATTGAATGCGGAAGTTTGTCGTGTGCTGTATTCTATGGAAACAAAAACAAAAAATAGACAAAAAGAAACGAATGTATCGCAGTAATTTTCACGTCACGTGAAATATGTATTAAACGATAAAAAAAAAAAAAAATAATCGAAAAACAATTACAAAACGAAAAAAAGAGAAAAGTTTATCCAAATTAATTGCAGAAGAGTATTCAAAGCTTTACGAGCTTAGAATAATGCGATGCTAATGAGGCTGCTGGCTCCGGTGAAATCAAAGATTTCACTTGAGCCTGGAGTAATCGAGTGCGAATAACATCCCGGTGAATATTATTTAAATATATTTAGAGTTTAAAAGCGAAGCGTATCGTAGATTAACGAGCAAAGTATTATTCCGAACCTGTGCTATTATTTAACTTGAAGTACTCGACAAAAGAAAACAACAAATGGGCAAGAAATGAAAGCTATGTGATTTGAAAAGTTTCAATACGACAGTCTCGGATGAAACATTTTATGCCATTCATATAAATATAGTATTTATCTACGAAATGCGAAAGTATAAGAAGAAGAAAAAACTATATTTTCATTGAATTTTTTTTTGTTTACTCTCTTTTTATAGCCGGAAACGAGCAAGTTTGCCAATCACTTCTTATAGTTCGCCGTTTTTATCATTGTAATAAATTAAGCGAACGGCGAATCGCGTGATATTACAGAGATATGATCGCGTTATTATTATCGAGGGAATGGATTAATAAATGGTGGCGCTATAATTGCAGAAGCCATATTTTGAAGTTAGGAAACAGAACGTTACGTTCATAGAGAAAATATTATCTGAACCTTTGAAAAAGACTTGAAAAATGAAATACTCTCTTGTTTTTTTTTCATGATGGCAATTACGTGAGGAAGAAGGTTGTAAATGTTTGTAAAGTTTCGGTATTATTTAAAATCTCGTAAAGTATTTCAATGTAAACATATTTTTGTTGAGAAAACAAATATTGGGAGCATTTATTACATTTTTCCATTGTTTCTTAAACTACACCTTCTGTTTACTTTTCTCAGTATTTTCAACCATTTGGTCTTTTTATTATCTTTGAAATAAACCTTTGAACAGCCATTTCGTTTATTTCTCGATTGAACCACGAGGTGTCGCATATTCTCAATCTGTTTCTGCAATATTACTCCGGTTACTCGGTTGTTAGCCAAATGTAACATGAAGTATTTTAAAGCGATACTTCGTACTGGCGAAATAAAAATACTTCAGACCCGGAGTCCATCCCTTATCGTTTTATTACGTGCACAGTATTTATTATTTTTGTTTGGCGATGATGTTCGCATTTTTGTGATAACTCAATATTTCTGTTTAATCTCGCGGACGAACCCCCAGATTGTAATGTTCCTCGTGGTGATATATAGCTCGAAGAAGATGAAAAAAAAGAAACAAAAGAAACAATGTAATTTTTCAACATCATACTCACTGCAAAACACCCAAACCTTTTTATCCTAACCGAATAATTCGGTGATAGTGAAATGAATAATTTTAGAATTTTGAGAGATAAATGGGAGTAAACGAGAAACGTGGTCCAATTATAAAAATGAAATGCCTGCATTTTTCGATCACTTCTCATCTTGTTATGTAGAGCGACTTAATAAACATATTAAAACAAGACAAAACTAAAAATTAATACGAAATAAAATTTTAACGTATAATTCAAAGTATGATAAACGATGATCAAATTTTATTACTTCTTTTACTATTCTTTTTTTTTTTTGAGGTCCTATGAACGACGACCTCCGGACTCTTGTAGCACCTGTTAAAAAATTAAACTTTACCTTGCACAATTTCTCAATCATTTTTTTTTCAACCATCGAAACAAACGTATCCCTCTCCCAACCCTAGACCCCCGCAACGGGGTCGACAACGACCTTAATTTGTTGAATAGAAAACTTTTGTGCAATTTTTCAAAACTTTTTTTTCGTTTTATAGAGTTTTCGTCATTAAATTTTCGCCGAATGTGACTTCATCATACACCAGTCTCTTCGTTACGAAAAAACGAAGAGAATTCTGCATAATTATACATTATTATCGCAGACGAGGAATATTTTATATTTAGCTACAGAGAAGATTGGGATTTTTTTCGAGTCCCTTGTAGGATTTACGTTCGGAAAAATAGGTTTTGGGGGTCTAGAGTCCCCTCGTTAAATAATATGATCTTTAAGTTTTAAACAATATTTATTTGATAACAAATTTAATAATACGCAGGAGCAGTAAAGATTTTTAAAAATAATGTCAGGAATGGGAGATAATTAGAGCAATAGTTACAAACGAATTTGGAAAAAACACCACATTTTAGTCGTCAAAAATATAATTTATTTGATAATTATATTAGCATATAAATTGCGCGTCCTTAATTATCGCGTGACTCGCTTTTTCTTTTCCTTTGTTGTTTTTTCCCCTTTCTTTAATGCAGTAATACAATAAAGTAAATAGATGATTTGTTTATCGTTTCAAGCTTAGAGTCATTGGATGGCGAGGAAGAGAGGGGGAGGGTGAAGATATATTCGTTGGGAATTTAATAATCGGTTTGGCCGAGCACACTGTACATGATCCTCTTGAAGCTGCCACTTTGATGAATTTTTTCGCCATCGTCGTCGAACCCACCGACCTGTAATAAATTCGAAAATTCGTTTTATTCCATGCCGTGAAATTGGAGAAAATAAAAAAAAGCCTCAAGATGCAAAAAATATGTGTCTTTAATGAAAAAAAAGTAATCAGTTGACGATATAAAACGACGTTTGCATATAAGTGGACAAAAAAATTCAACGTACAATCGTGAGAAAATTTAGTAGCCGTTGACGCGATCCTTTACGAAAGGGAGAGGAAAAGGACGATACATTCCACCCTTAATCAGACAAACATCGAATTTCTATTAATTTACCATGCTTTGCATCCAGGAATATTCTACGTAGTAAAATCGAGCCAATGGCATTGAGTTGGGATGTCATTTTTGTTGCTGTTTTTTTTTTCTTCTTTTTTTTTATCACAACATCTTATGGTTTGAATGCAATTTTACTTGGTGAATACAATGCAAATACCATGCACAGAACGAAGTATTCACAAATTTTCTAAGAATTATCAAATTTCTCAACAATTTAAACTTACGTAAGATTGAGCGGGACTTTTCTGTGGTCGATGATACATCTGTAAACATTTTTGTCAAACATTTCGTTTGTAAATCGATTTTTTATTGATATTCGCATAATGTTATTTTTTTTAATGATTTGATATTAATTCCAAATATTTCGTGTAATATTTGTATTTGAAACAATTTTTTCCAAATTGCTATAACGAGTAGATTCATTTTTTACTCTCAGATTTAATTACGTAAGGGACTTTTCATTGACAACCGCGCATCTGACCGTTTTTACATTCTTTGTGTTTCAATGCGTTGCTTACCCTATTTTGGTTCGCCTTTTGTGGAGCGAAAACAGCGCCGCGTGCTGGTTGTTTAACTTCCTGAACAACGTCCAATTCTTCCTCCTGCAGCGCTTTGTACGCCTCGCTCTTGCTCGGATCGTATTTCATCGGTCCCTTGTTGCTACATCATTTGTACACGAATATCTTTTTCTTAATCACCAAATTCTTTGTGAAGCTATTATTTTGTTTTTCAAGAAGTTATAACAGCAGTCCAAGTGCGCAAAGTTCTTTCACGAACATTGCAAATACTAACGAACCAACAAAAGCAGCCCATTCATGTTCGCAAAGTGCGAAAAAAACAAAAAATCATCGTGCAGAAGGAAACATTCGAGCAATAGTAAAAGACACTTATTCTACGATAAAACAGCATTCGCAATGCGACCTTGAGCCATGGGCTCGAGGTCACCGTCGTTCTCAGGCTTCTTAATCCGTGAAAAACTTTTTTTTCTGGTTAGAATAAAATCGTCACGCGTTTGATTATCGTCATTCATTATTTTTCACCATACTCACGATCATCTCTATACATGCACTATTATATTATTCTCGATTTTTACATCGAAGTTCTTCTTTACATTTTATATTTTTATTATGTGTTAAACTCTCCTGGCTCGTTTCGTTTTTCTGTTCGACGGTGAGTCTCTTTTGTTTATTTTTTTCTTTGCTATTTATTTTTAGGACTTACGAAACGATCGAACTTTTTTGTAAACAACCACATATCTCATGTGTGTCCACCAAAATGTAACAGGGGTTAAGCTAAAACGGGAGAAAAATCGTAGCAAAGCATGATTCATTCAATAATGGTAACCGGCCATTTGGTGTGCGAAAAATCAGTGCGTTACTTTACAAGTATCACAACAATTCCACCGTTATCGACCTTTTTTGTGCTATAACCTCGTTGAATTTCCTGAATGCAGAATCGTGAATATAATCAATGTATATAGGTTATTATGACTAAAATTCTCGTCGCACGCACTACGTCGCACGTACGTCGTCGTAAGGGTGGGATACTTTTTTCTTTTTCTTTGCATATTCGTATTTATAAATTCTCTAAAATAACTATATCGGCTTATTGAATTGGGGCCACGGATTCTTCGGGGATCCCTTGGCCACAGCCTCTTTCATCAATCTCGCTTGTTCTTGAATATCCTTTCTATGCTTTACGAAGGATAAATCTACGAAAATTCTGGAAAAACGAAACGATATCTCGTCAGAATATCAAATCACAATGAAAAGTTTTTAAAAACACAGAGTATCGAATTTCTTCATGTTTGCACGTGAGAGCCATTTGGGGGGAGGGGAAGTGCGTATCGTTCGTACATAAATGTGTCCAAAAAACGTACTGAAAAATCAAAATTCATTTCTACAATATTACCATGTAAAATCTAACCTAATTAATGTCTTAAATTTTAAATATACATTAACAATCGATTCGAATAAAATCTAAAGCAAAAATACAAAATGAAATCTTTTCCTATCGACATATATTTATATGACCTTGAAAAAATACAGATGACCTGAGAAAAAAAAACTTCCGGACTGAACCGGTGTCCAAGGCAAATAATCAAAGTTGTATCCAATGAAAATCTAAATCTTCTATATTTTATTGGTTTTTTTAGTAAATAGAACCCTATTAACCCGAGATCCCTAGAATCTATTTTTCCGGACGTAAACCCTGCAACGGAGTCGAAAACGAACCCAATCTTCTTTTTACCATAAAATATACCTTGTAATCTTCTCTTTAACATAAAATAGTCCTCGTATGCAATAATAAGGTTTAATTATACAGCATTCTCTTCGATTTTTGATAACGAAGAGAATGGTGTATGATAAAGTGCCATTTGGTGAACATTTAATTGCGAACACTCTTGAACGAAACGAAGTTTTGAAAAAATATAAAGTTTAGAAACAAGTTTTTTAGTAAATAAATTAGGGTCGTTTTCGTTTACTAAATAAATTGGGGGAATAAAAAAAAAAACTTTTTTGTTATTATAATTGTAAGAAGTTCCGGATAATTTTTTACAGCTATGGATTGACTTGTTTTCAATAATCATTTATTTGTTCCCTCAGATATTTTTTAAATTACGTACCGGGTGCAAAGGAAATCGCACAAATTAAACAAAAAAAGCAAAACTAAGCTGGATTCGTACGCTTTGAAATCCCGTTTGCTGGATCGGATTATAATTTTTTGTGGACCGACAAATTCAACTTTTTGTTCGGATAAAAAAATGACAGAGTAACTAATACTTTTGGCGAAAGCTGTACGTGCGATCGAAACTGAACCGAGCGTAAATGGCATTCATAGTAATTGCAGAAACAATTGTAAACTATTCAGTATTTTCTGGACAGTATTAACGTTATCGAGGCACAGAGAGATTTCACAAGGCTTTTTGTTTTTTTTTTTTTTTTAATCCATTTAAACGATTATTGCTTAGGTATCAAACACTCGATTAATTTAGCAGTCAGTGCATCGAGCTAATTTGATATTATTAATAAAGCTATTGCGTAACAAAAATAATTCATGTCACAGGCTCTACCAACATTCGCCAATTTTTTCTACGAATTGCTGATTAGCGTGTTAAATAAAAAGCCGAAAAATATGCTCTTAATTTTGTTTTACGTTTATGATGCGCTCTGTTATTTATTCATTGCCATAATTCATAGAGATTTTTCTTTTTTTTCTTATATCTTTTGTTTCTTTGTTTGTTGTTTTTGTTTTGTTTACTTACGGAACTGCCGACGTCTGACACTTAATTGTGTCAGCGATATTTTGTTCGGAGTAGAGTCCAATCGGAGAATTGAATTGCTTATGGACAACCTGTCGAAACAAAATTCATTCAATCGTGGAATAACGTTTGGACAACGCATAAATCGCGCGGTTAATACTCGTCGATTCAAAATAAATTACCTGTGTCACAACATCAACGATTCTCGTCTCGATTATTTTTTTTTCTTCCAATAATTGAAAATTCGTTTTTTTTCTCTTCAATCAATTTGTAACAGGAATATTGTGTAATTTCTTTTTTATTTTTTTTTCTTTGGCGAAGGGTTTGACGGGTATTATTGAATTTCAGAAACTCTCATTGATTCGTAACTCAATTTTTATGCTTTTTTTTTTCTTTTTAATTTTCAATATTTATTAGTACTTTTTATTTCAATTGCTCAGAACACACCATTGTCGAGAGGTCAGTTTTGTTTTTTGGGTAATATTACAATAACGCTTTCGAAGCTGTCTTTTTTTTCTATTACATATGCCACATTAATTCGTATAATTGTTACATGAAAATAATGAACAAATCATCAGACGCAAAGTCATATGTACAACGAGATTATATAGCAATTAAAATGTGCACAAATTGTCTGAGCACACACGTCCTGTGGTGATTCATTTTTGTCCTTCCGGCTTTTTTATTTTCACCTTTGGCATACTTGTAAATGCGATCAGCAAGAAATAAATCAACAAAAACACAATGTTAATTGTGTTTAATTTGTGTAAATATAAAAACAGTGTGAATCAAGTTGCCAAGAGCCCATGAGCGCGAAAGTCCAAACCAAATAAATTACGTCGCTGTGTAGATTAGAATGTGCGTAAAATCATATCGTCATTTTTCCAACGAACGTGTTACGAAAAATTCCGCAATTGGCTTATTATTATTTTATTATCGAGTCAATTGTTTTTTTTTTTTTTTTTTTTTTCTTTT
>JABSMR010014885.1:0-10654 GCA_018902295.1 Dusona sp. PSUC_FEM 10030013 | reverse complement strand
CTTCAATGTATTTAGAGACGCGGTAGCGTCTTGACGCCAAGTATTAAAAAGAAAAGTTCGAACCGACAAGGCAAGTTGCGCCGCGTGTCTATATACTATTATCTGAAGCTCACATTTTGTCAAACTTATTTACTACTATAGGACCGTAATTTTTTGTAAAATATTAACCTAATCCCTTGCACATTCACTCTCATTGTATAAAATATTTTCTGGTGCACAAAATATGATCGGGAAAGATACGGGTAATGGGGTTTAAGGGAATTGTAAAATATAACAAAATATACAAGGCTGATTGAATAAGTATTATGTACATTTGTTACATTCCTAAAATGTCTTGTTACATTTTTCATAATGGGTACGCAATTTATTGTTTGATTCCTTAAATTATACGGTTTATTAAATTTTACGAAACAGCATTTTCGATCCTTATATGCTATTTTAGATATTCTGGTGGCACTTCTGCATTAGTTTACTGCAATCTATAAGTTGTCGTCATATATTAAATTGATTCATTAACCGGTTGACTGGTATTGTATCATATATGTACAAACTTGAATAATTTTCTCAAATTTCAATCGATTTGGACGAACATTTATATATAACTGTTTTTTGGTAGGCTCTATTCGACTAATCAATCAGGTAACCCTTCGGCTGCACACGGGTGCGAATTTGTACCACCAATTTTGCATTTTTTCTGGATCTTGTAAAATTAGATTACTTTTTTAATTCTGATTTTAATGATGAACAATTATTGGGAAGTATGTTGAGGGTCGAAAATTACCCATGATAAACTAAAATTGGACGATATAAGACGGAGAAACAAGCGTTTAAAATGCGGCCCGTGCAAATTCGCACCAGTGCGCCGCCCGTAGAGTCAGGAAATGGGTATGCAGCCGAAGGGTTAAGTAAAAACATGACACCCCCTCTCGGTACCGGCGATTGACTCACAATAATATTGATTTTGTTTTCCAACGTGTTTCATTTTCTAATATTACTCCTCCCCCCGGCCGGTCCGGAGGATAAACGAATTGTAATTGATTTATAACTAATATAATAATCGAAAATAAACCCGATTTAGACGATGGCAGTCCATCCAAAAGTAGAGAGCTTGAAAGTATGGACCCAAATCACTTTTTTTTTGCGATAGAAGTTATTTCGCAACAGAGCAAAGAGTGGGTTCCATACTAAAATGATAAAATCGCTGTGATATTTTTCGTTAGTTGATTGCTTTTCATTAGCAGCTGTTATATGTAAATTTTATACAAAGTCTAAATATAGTTATTAGTCGTGAATTGAATGTGAACTCCAGGGATTTACATTACCAAAAGATTTCCGCATCGATACGAAATGAAATGCAATGAAACACGGACCCCGATGACGGATTTTGATGAATCGATTAAAAGTGGTTTATGGTGTTTTATCCCACAATATCGAACTGTAGAGTCACATTACCATCTTCTCTATAATTAAATGGTTCGCGAATGCACGTAATACCGAGCGAATATATTACCCGTTGCGCGATATCATATCGACATTTTCTCTACCAATACATTACGGGTTTATCAAGCTTTATCGATTTCCCATAAACTTACCTAAATGTCTCCATCAAATACGAAAAATTGATGTATTTTCAAATAAATCATATTAATCCGTAGTCAAATTTTGTATGAGAAATGTTATCCCATTTATCTCATTCACAAATTTGAAAAAGTCTAAAAAATGGGTAGCTGTTAAAGAGCTCAAAACGGAACATTTGACAAATATTTGATGGGGAAGTACAGAACAATTTTTGTTTTAGAAGAAATTTACGTTGGTGGAGATTTATTATTAATAACAATGTTAGTCGCATACAAATTTGTAAAGATTTGACAATTTTTGTTTTAAAACAAATTCGCATTCATGCAGATAATATTTATTAATAATAACAACGTTAGTGAAATGTACATGTGTTAAAGTTTGATCTAATATCTTATTATTAAATCTATGATATAAATTTGTTTATCTAAGCATTACATAAACAAAAACAATTATTAGGTATACCAAGTTATTATGGAAAAGTATCACTTCACTTACTAGAGTGAGTAAAACGCATCTCATAAGGATTTCAGACCCAAATCTTCTTAGCATTGAAAATTCCGTAAAGAAAATTGAAAGATTTTACAAGGTTACAAATAGATTATTCATGGAACGTTTCTCTCTTAATTTTCCACATAGGATACAAATACACTTTGCCTCGATTTTTGTTTGAAAATTACAAAAACTGCAGTACATATCTCGGTTCCAAGAGAAAAGAATTAACAAAGTTTATTGGACCTTAAAAAACTACAATATTTCCTTAGCTTTCCCCCGTTTTACCCTGATTTCACCTACATATTAGATAAGCTTTAGGGCTGCAATCGAGGGGTGGAAGAAGAAAAGTTTCCTAGCTATTTCTTTCGAGCCTATTCCCTTTATTTGGTCTTTATTAACAATATCAATATTATGCAGGAGCTGTGGAAATAGAATGCAAGTTCGTTAGTCTATGTTGGACTTTCTGTTATTAATTGAACCATCCCTAAATATCTTGGTGTGAGTGTGACGGTCTAGATTACTGGACAGACCAACCTACCAGTTAATATTGTATTGCTCCTGGGGTATAAGTACCAAATCCCTAAATTTCAATCATAAAAGGATGTAAAGGATAAAAGATTAGCTTTCGAGGTTCTTAGCGATATTCTTATTTTCAGAACTTTTCCCTGTACAAACCTTGGCCATTCATGAAGTCGAATTTCTAACACTCCAATTGTTCGGAACTGTGGACTCTCTAAATATGGGAAATTGATATTTGTTTTATGTGCTGTGTTTTCATGTCGATGCTTCATCGGTCGGTCCCATGATTATAGTCATTTAATTCCTTTGTGTACTATTTTTTTCGATTATATAATATATCTGATTAGAAAATTTCGGAATTATGAATTTCAGGAAGTCTTGAGTACGAACTAATAGTTTCGGAATTTTGAGTGTTCTGATCGTTCAAGCTTCGGAATTTCAACCCGGCCCCAAGTTTTCATGTTCTTTTTTTGACAGTTCGGTGTGGATGTGATTTAATTCAATTTCGATATCCAATTCAAACCACTAAGAGCAATATAAAGTGAAAAAAACCAGTTGCAGCGGATATATATGCTTTTAGGGTAATCGCCACGATCACCTTTGTTTAACGGCGCTCTGGATTCACTGTCTTCAATCGCAATGGAAGAAAAATAACTAATAACGATTTTTTCTTTAGAAGTGTAGTTACTATTTATTTTTCTCTGTAGCTTGAACATAATTTTTAGGACACCATGTACACGAACATATAGTGCATCTCGAAAAACCTAGTGGCTGGTGATATTTTAAGGGAGTGTCCAGTTCGCCCTCTCCACGGACTCTATATAATCTCGTGAACACTTGCCACCGGTGTTCTCCTCTGGTATATTCGGGATCTAAACTACCACAAGCTAGACACAACTGAGAGAACCACCTCGCCCTGTTCTCCGAAGCTGGTCAACGACTGCATACACAGTCCTTAGGGTTTGTGAGTAAGTAAGTGGCTGGACTAGTTACGATGGTATGTTAGGGACAACGAGCATAAATTCTCGATGCTGGTACGGTGAGACGAGGGATGACCCTGCTGCACGCGAAGTCCCACGATCCTTTTCATCCCTTTACGTTCTCTCCTCAATTTGCCAATTGTCTTTCTCACTCTTACCCGCTTCCGTTCTCTTATTATACTTTCACCCTCTTCTCTCGTCTTTACCCTCTTTTTCGGAAGTCTATCGGACACTCTTTTGTTTCTATATTCTTGCAAACGATACATTCAAGATCGTCTTTTGTCGTCTTTCAAAAAGGGCATTCTAGTTTCTTTGGTATTAAAAGAATTATTGGATAGAAATACGCCTTCGTCTCGGAGACAAACATTGGTTGAATGAAAATATTGTTGTTATTTGTTAATTAAATCAACAAGTCTACATGTACACCATGAACAATTATTTCGTTGTAAATTAACTGCAAAACTTAGGATCGAACCAGTATTACGTGCATCCAAACAACAATTATAACTTCGCCAGCAATTATTATTACGTTGTATAGTGAAGAAAGATATTCAGCCAATTAGTTTCTGTATTTTCGCATTAATTACGCGTTCAAGTATTGAAAACCCATCTGTCAAAGTTACTGAAAATAATTAACTCGGAATGTGATTTAATTCGACTGCCTAACATAATTTCTTATTCAAATCAAAATTACCTTTCAAACAGTTGTGCAATTAGTACCATTAAGTAGTATTAAGCATTATAATAAGACGATTAGTTCCCGATGAACCATAAAAATATTATATTTATGCTCACATACAGTAATCGTCTTGAAATAGTGCATTCTAAAGATTAATATTTCGAAATATGTTTTCTGGCTCATACATAATAGAATTATAGCGTGCCAAAAATAAGAAAAAAAGTATAGATATTAGAAAAATGTTTTGAACTTAGAGATTTGCCCTGTATAGGGAATTCTACAGATTTGAGTTATCTTTTTGAGTTACGTTACATTTAGCAATTTCTGGTACATTTTTATATGTATCTCGTTTCGTTTGACGTGAAGCTAAAATAAAAGCAAATTTTCCAAAGCCCAGATTTCAAACCGTTGCTGCCCTTTGCGTGAGCGGTGGCGATCAAAGGACCCAGGGCCAATTCGAGAAAGCTTTGGCCAGGGCTTACCCGACTCTGGCCGAGCTCTATACGCCCACAGTGCAAAGGTTTTCCATATAATGTGTTTGCTTTTATGCCCACGCTCTCCGCGCTTTCAAACCTCCAAATGTTCGAGTATGTGTGCACGTAAATATACTCATACACTTCCGAAATCCACGTAACTTTTCTCTTGTAACACCAAAATCCTGTCAGATACCGCGCTCGTACGTGTTATTTTATTTCTCATCACTTGAACTTTATACTCATCGGGGAGTTTCCTGGCTCTTAAGATTTTCCAAAGACTGATGTATGTGAATTGAGGTACTTTCGTGGATTCGTTCATTTGAAATAAAGAAGCCATGTACAGTTTTTTCATGTTCGAGAAAAGAACACATGTTCAACATTTTCAATGAAAATCTAACCTTCCACAGAACATATCGATCGTTCTCATTCATCAAACTTGGAATTCGAACTTATTTTATTTCTGTTACATGTTCGTTTTAATGCTAAACATTAGCTTTCATAAATTTTATGAATAAACGGCCGTGTTATGGAAACAGACAATACATTTTTTAAATTCCATATGTTTCTTGACTTGAGGAAGTGCCATCACTAATCGACACGTCAACAGATTTAAAAAAACAATTATATCACGTAAAAAAGACTGCAGTATCTCTGTGCTCGCGAAATTTAAAAATATTCGACTGTTTACACCCGCAGATAATAAATATCAGAGTCAGCAGTTTCAATTCATATCGCATACACAAAGCATGTTTTCCATGCAGTCTGTCGCTGTTTCTCCGTCGTAGCTTATAAATGGCTCGACAGATTTTTATAAAAAAAACTACTACGACGTAAAGAAATATTTTTCGGAGAATTAATGAAAAAATTACTTTTAATGACCAGTTTAAAATCAACATATAACGATAAGACACTGCAAACCTTTATAAAGCCTTTACCTGTACACGAACGGGGGAAATACGATCCAGCACCAATGTACAGTCGCAACAGTTGTATCTAACTGCACAAGCACACGGGTTTTGAATAATTGTCCACTACATCAACAGAGGAATAAGAGTACTACTGCCGTGTGCTCACTGCGAAGCTGCGCAATAGATCCCTTTTCTATGGATAGTAGCAATCTGAATACAGACGCGCCCAAATTTTTTTCTTTATCTCTATGCTTTGCTCATCCATAAAGTACGTAATTTTTTAACCGGTTTACCGCGATCGTAATTCCTTAAATGTTATCGATTCATATTAGAGAGAAAAATGAATGATATAAAAGCAAACGGTAATGCATAGGTCAACCGATTATTGAGGGAAATCAAGAAGAGTGGCCAAATACATCATTTCTCCGACTGCAACACATTACTTGTCCTATTCGTATTTCCAGTAGATTCAGTGAATATTTCATATTTTTTTTAAATAAAAAGAATTTTGCTGCATAGATAATCTTACAACTGTTTATCTTTCATTTTCTGTTCCGACAAATTTCTCGAAAAAATATTGTGAGTTAGGTTCCATTTGACCGCATGGTATCGTAATTCCGTCACGTCTACTCTTAGACGTCAGCCAGTCAGAGAAGGTTGTACGTTTCCAGGAGCAATTTGTCTCAAAGTCGTTACTTCTCGAAGAGAGAACTTTAGATGATGAACAGAAGCTCGAGGATCGCGAGAAATTCGTTGAAAGACATTCGAGAGATCTGATGTGCAAGAGAGGGAAGAAGAAGATTCGTGGGTATCGTAGGTCTGGCACGCGCCCATCTCCGAGAGCGAAGGGTGAGCATGGACGTTACATAGCAAAGATGCGACAGAGGGCGTCGAAAACGTCACCTTCTGGACATTCCCGTAGCACATGCCAAACAATCTCAAGATACCATCCGCCACTCTCGCCCACCGATAATACGTATTTCCGGTGTATGTGCCAGCTACTTGCTCTCTCACAACGTCCCACATATTTCGAATTCCAAGATGCTCGCAGATGTGCCACCCACGTGAATTGTCATCCACACTTGATCCAAACTCGGATTTATTCCGACTGAATATCGATAAGATTCCAAATCAACAGATTTCAGCCAAATTTACTTTTAATTCTTTATTTGAAATGATAACCTGCGTTCTCTAGATAAATCCTTATTTCTTCAGAAAACATCGATGATCAATGGGACTGATGATAGGAAACACTAATTTAAGATTTGAGAATCCTGTAAATATGATTCTATTATTCAAAATGTGAGGTATATTTCAAACGATTGGAAATCCCGCTTGTCTAAATATTGTAATTTTTAAACTAGTACCTATTTCTAATACATTTAGCATTGCCATCACTCATTGATTTGTAATAAAATTGTTTTCATTTCGAGATAAAGCACTTACGTATATTTTAATTTTTACTCAGGCAATTTTCGAAATTAGTTAAAGTTAACGAGTATTATTTGAATTTGTTTATGATTCTAAAGAACAACAAATCATTTATCTAGATGGTTTATGAATATCCATCGAAGTTCACTATTTGGAAATATAAATTTGTTCCCCAATCAACTGCCAATTATCTGATCAACTTTAAAAAATATGTTGACTAATTTTTGATATCTTTCAAATGATATGCAATATTCATATTACGTCCATCACACATTTTAGATACTTTACCCAAATGATATTAAAACTTTCGAACAGCTTCTATGTAACATTGAACCTCTCGTAGCAATAAAGATATACGTTTCGTTTTGGTTTTTCTTGCAAAACGAATAAATAAACCGAATTAACAATAAAATTTCATGATTAATAGTATGAATATGCATTTATTTAGTTATCTGTGTTGTATGCATTGGAAATTCAATTCGGTGTTCACGCGTGCGATAATATTTTGGATAGACGTCGATCAAATTCGGTCGATAACATGCGATTTACACTTGATGGAAGGAGCCGGCATCTCTTGCTATCTAAAACTAGATAATTCGCTCTCCTGTCTCTAAGACTTCAAACGAGAAGTTCTACGGTGGGTCATCGTTCATCATTTTCATTCCGATTACAAAGCCTACTTAACGCCTTGCTAGACAATGAAAACTCTGTCAAATGGAAGGAAGATGTGGATAATTTCGAACCATTCCACTACCATTGGTCCGAGAGCAGGAGCCAAGGAGGAGTTGCTTCGAAAAACGATATGAATCAATTGTAACAAAAATACAATCACGAAAAAATTATATTCTCACCGAAAAAATGAAACAAAAAAAGAAAAGATCGAACTAGAGTGTGTGTTGGACTGAGCGAGAGTGAGACTGAATAGATGAGTGTGCGCTTGTCTACGTATGTTGTTTGATTCTTTTATTTTGTATTTTTCTATTAAACTGTAGAGTGTGCAAAATATTGATAACGATAATAATAAAAGTTGAAATAAGAATTGATAAAAAAATAAATCAAAATATATTCGTATGTTGTATTTGCTTCGCTTATGCAATAAGCTAAATATCTTAGCAAATAACAACTCTTTCACATTTTCTTTGATTTTAACAATAATGTATAATTTGAAAATGCATATTACAAATTGGAAAAACATATATTATTTGAGTCAACGACCTTAATTACTAATTTTCGTGTTTCTTAGAACTGATAGAGTGGTTGTATTCAGAAGAAAAAAATTATCAGAAATTCTTGCTGTCGCTCGCGTGTTTCGACCGATTGGTGGCCACCCATTCTGCAAAGAGAGAGAGAGAGAGAGGATACGTGCAAAAGTGCGCTACGGGATATTCGCTAGGATAGCGAGTTTAGCCAGAAGTGTTGATCGATAGCTACCCGTCAGTTGGCACCACTTTTAATTAAACCGCCCTCAAGATTAACTCTCCCCTCTCTACGGGGATGGGTCTTCGGCCCAACACAGCAAACGTTCTGAACCAGACGCGCGAACAAAACCTACCCTTCGTTCCTTTTTCCTTGTAATTGTTTTAAATCTCACTCCATTCTGGCGCAAAAAAGCTTCTCCCTCGAGACACCACTTTAGACACGTGCTGCTTGAGCAGGTTGAGAGGAAGAAAAACCGCAAAACTCGACTCGCGACTCAGTGACAGATTTGTCCTGACTTAGCTGACGTTTATAAGATCTCTTCTCGTACGTTTTCATAAGGGTTGCCGCGATAACTGTCCGTCTTTTTATCATTCTCAAGGATTCGTCTTTTCCATTTCGTTCTCTTGAGAGATTCATCATCCCGTCACAAACGCCCCCAAAAATGAGAGAATTTCTTTTCTTTTTTAAATCGTTTTTTATGTACAAAGCTCTATTTCAACTGAAAGATTTGTTTCGAAAAATATTGTTAGTACAATTGAATAAAAAAGTTGAATATTCATTGACTTGAGTGTATCGTAAAATAACGTGTACAAAGCAATCTCTAATTGTTTTGGGTATTCGCAAGAAATTTGCTGAACGTCGAGCAAGCCCACGAATGGAGGCATTCAATTATTTTCTAATGTTATTGAACGCTTGTTCCATCTTTCGTATCTTGATATATATTTAAAAATTGGAGTACATTAAAAAAATACTGATTCTGATTTCAGGATATCCAAAATGATTGTGAAAACTGACTAACCATAATTCAAGTCATTTTTTTTCTAAACGTAAAAATGTTTTTTGCACTTCACTGTCGAAAATGTAGAAAAGGGAGTAATAAATTAATATTTGTTTGTATGTGAATTGTGATGGGTTTCCAATCATATAGTTAAGACCAATAATTATAACGGGCATTATTTCACCTTCGTTAAGCAATTATACGACTTCTGAACCATTGGCCAAATTCACTCGAAGCAATTATGGTCGAAATAATACTAAAATGGATTTGTTTATTTAATACCTGCATATATAGTACTGTATTATTTGATCGCCGGCGATTTTGGGTTTCTTGGTTGAATAACATGCGAGAGTGAGACGAGTATGTATCAAGAAGTGGGAAACATAATAATTATTACCTGCACTATGTTTCTTGCAGGCCAAGTTGTAATAATGGACTTCGTATATTGCCTAAGGCTTGCCCATTTTACGTTGTGTATCATTGGCCCATCGTCGTATCCACATGTCTGGTGCACAGCATTATTATTATTCGATCTTATTCTGCGAACTTTTAATCGAAATCAAGAATGCACTCAAAAATCAATATTACTGCCGAGAATTAAAAACGTTATAATATAAAATAATCAAATTTCAAGAACACATTCAATTTCGGTATACATTTTTTTTCCTTATAAGAATTATCATCTACTTGCAAACTTTTACTCCAGAAAGGTGAAATAAGACTTTTATCTCAAATTATTGGCCAAATTGTCCATTCAAGTTATTATTCTAATCATTGGTACTATTCAAAATTATCGGTCGTTCGTATAGGAATTCTTAAAATACATTTTTTAACAGCTTATGAGGAGAGCAGATCTCTAAACTTATTTTATTTCACATCAACGAATTGTAAAAAATTGTTCTTTCAGATCAGATTATGATTTTGTATCTCTACTTTTTTGATATCTTGAGGAAAGTTTTTGACTTTGTTGAAACAATTTTTGTACTAAGAAGATTAATAAAGTTCACAGTACTTTAGCAGAAATTATACGATTGTCCAATTTTAATGAAAAATAATTGACTGTAAACTTCAATAAATATATCAATGAATATACAAACTATTTTCCAACCAAAATTGATATCCAAAATTTGGTTAAAAAATGATAAAAATAGGCAAGTGAGTTTAAGGATGTATTAGCGCCATAATCATAATAGTATATACAAAGTAAAGGCAAAATCATCACATACAATTTTTTGGAGATCATTTTTTGAAAATTTGCGTGAGTCTTCTCGAGAGTCATATATTATAATGTGTAAAAAATTTGAGAAGGCTTCACCGTCTGGGAATCGAGATATTCAGTGACCAAAATCGCAACATTTAACATACGCTCTTATGGGAAGTTACGAAAAAATACG
>JABSMR010014874.1:0-10655 GCA_018902295.1 Dusona sp. PSUC_FEM 10030013 | reverse complement strand
ATTCGGTCGAAATTGCTCAGAAAATGGTTATAAAACAGGTGGCACTCTCAGAGTGCCACCATGGCACAAAGGGTTAATAAAATACGATTACTTGGATCAAGTTCATTTTTGTAACAGTGTAGACGTTAAAAATTTCAAAGCAACATCAATTCACAAAAAGAGAGTCATAGTAATTGTGTTACGAAATAATAGTGATTTATTGAGACACGTACGCTTACATTGTAGCGTTAAGGAATAGATAAGGCAGCAAGTGCGACTTAAGGAGGCTATGCGTGACAGATACCGACCACCTCGCATGCTAGGTCATATTCTTTTAGCTGCGATACGAGAAACCGAAGCAGTAAATTATCCTGACATTTTAACAGAACGTCTCAGTAAGTATTGCACCACGATTTAATTTTGTTTTAAATACAGTTTAAAAATTCGATCGGAAATCACAACAAAAAGTAACATTACCGAGTGATTTTTTATACAGAAATATTACACGCGTCAGTACACTCGGTGTCAAGATCGATTAGCTTAAGTCTGAGACAGTCATAATAGATTTGAAATTTTCCAAACGATCAATTTGCATTTTAATCGAAGAAAGGATAAATTGACAAAAGAAAAAAAAATCTTTTACAGTTGATTCTTCGGAAAGACAAGTTTGGAATGTGTACATCGAGACGCATACGGCAAAATTTTAATGAACGTTTAAATAGTGAATACTCGAGCGAAAGATTACATGATTGGTTTACATTTAAAATAAATTAAGAACGGGAAATCCCGGCGCTGTAGCACAGTCTTTCTATATACGTGAACAATAACGTAGTTATGACTGGAGTATCTTTAGATTTTCTTGTCTTTGAGTATTCCCATACTCCTTAGTCAGTACATGTTGACGCAACTCGGATCGATTTTACACGTCCTGTCCCTCACTCTTATCGTAAGTGCAAAGTGAGGTAAGACCGCGAAAAGAGTCTTGCCTCGTTCGTGACCACCCACGGCGAGAGAGAAAGAAAGAGAGATGAAGAGTAAAAAAAGAGCGTGGTCTGGCGTGGAACGGAAAGGAAGATAGAAGAGCAAGGTGACCGGAAAGAAAAATAATGGCAGACAGAGACTCGAAGCAACGTATATATGTTTTTTTCTTTTCTTTCTTTTCATTATTTCCTCTCCGCCTTCATCTTTTTTCGTTAGTGTCCCGTCACGAGCACCCGCGATGTTCCTGCAATTCGTCTTTCGTGTTTTATTTCAATAATTCATTCCGGGAAGCGAGGCGTGAATGGTATGACGAGCGTGGAAGGAAGAGGAACATGGCAGAACGGGGCAACGGGGAGTTGAAAAAAAAAAACGAAATAAAAGAATAAAACGCGCGAGCCATGCGACCAAAACCGATAACGATCGGCGTGAAGAGACGGAACGGGACAAACAAGGAAGGGCCAGGGGGAGGTGGCAGAGGGAGTAGAAAAAAACGTCAGACCGCAAACGCTGCGAACTGTGAAGTCAGCCTAAATGACCCGGTAGCTGGAAAATGGCTGCTGCAACAATGCTTCACACCGCGCGACAACGAAGCGCAACAGTTCTTCCATTTTCTCTCTTTTATCGTTGTTATTATTGTTATTATTATTATTATTTTGTTCACGCTCTTTGCATCTCTATCTCCCTCGATCGTTCATTTGATTTTCGCTCTCCCCCCCCCAGCCTTCCTCTCTTATCGTTCTGACTCTCACTCTCTCTCTCGCTCTTACATTCCCATCTCATATTTTTTTAGTTCCCTACTATTGCGTCACACCTGGACAGTGTCACTAGGTGTAGGAGGATATATATATATATAGCTATACATAAATACATCTATACGTCTGTAGGCCAGTACAGCCGCTGATTCCGCATTTATGTATTCTATTATGTCGAAAGCAGTTTTGTGTCGGCGATTCCACGCTCACGACTACTACTATCACGAAGACGACAGAAACGAATCTCGGCCTGCCTCCCTCTCCCCTCGGGGCAATCCCGTGAGCACGATGTTATTGCGAGATTTTAACATAACAATTGAACCACCCGCGGTTCATTGTTGCATCGTGGAAAATATGGCAGTCAACGCGTACGCGTAGCGTCGACCATTTTACCAACGCGAAATAACATTTAAGTATTACTTATCGCGGCGCACGTTCTTACGATAAATTACATTTTCATACACATCCGTATATTGGAAAAAACGCCCTTCCACTAAGACCTGAAAGGAGCCGAAAAACGTGACCGATCGAATGAACTTGACAATTTGGATTTGATCTTAAAAATTGTTAATAAATTACCATTTTTGGTACACTGAAAGACTCGGATCAAAAATCACATTATACATAAATAGCGAGACTTAAATTATTCTATTTAATTATTAATCATTATTCTTGCATGTTAAGTGTACAATAATTTACTTTGTTTAAATAGAATTTGATGTTTTTATCGTATGTGCAATACAAACTTATTATTATATGGTTGAACGTACGTTTGCCAAAAAATATAATCATTACAGTCATAGCCTGCATTTAGTATACATTTTAGTATTCACTCCCAATCGTGAACTGAGCTTCCTAATCATTGGCAGAAGAAACATTTTATACTGAAATCAGTTGAGAAATGAATAAATTCAATTCGGTGTCATGTGATGCATATTTTCGGATTTTCGTTTATAAATCATTTATCAACGATTCTTACTGTAATACACAAAATTGTGTTAGTGAATTATGAATTGCAAAATAACAAATCTAAGTTGAAAAAGTCACATCAACCTCGTTCTATAGTTCGCACAGTTCGTGCTATGAGTGTTCTGTAGAGAGTTCTTATAGTTTTGCATTTCGTGACACGATTTTATGGTGGAAGCACTGAAATTGACAACCCTCGTCAATTGCACGGTATGGACGAATAAAAAAAACAGCAAACATTGAGAACATGCAGTATTGTCATTCTCCAGAGCATTCTAAAGTACATGTAGTGGTAATAAACAGCATTCTCAGTTTCGTTTCAATACGAGTGGTCCGTTTTACCTGCAAGTGCTTTTCTGCCCTTACACTCTGATCTCAACAGAAATTGTACACTCCGACTCTGGTTTAGACTACAGTGAGGGTACCAGTTCTGCGCAAAGTTTTCTTAACCCTAGATCCCTACAATCTATTTTTCCGATCGTAAACTCTAGAACGGAGTCTAAAACAACCCCAATACACTTTTAGACATGAAATGTTCCTCGTATATGGTAATCAGATTTAATTATAAACCATTCTCTTCGTTTTTTGATAACGAAGAAAATGGTGTATAATAAAGTCACATTTGGTGATTAGTTAATGAAGAAAACTCTATAAAACCAAAAAAAGTTTCGAAAAATACAAAAAAGAAGTTTTTACTAGAAAAATTGAGGTCGTTATCGATCCAGTTTTAAGATTCTATGATAAAATTGAGTAGCATACCTTATTCTTCGCGTTTAATTCTGCAGCTAGTAATGCTACGACTGGCCCAGTGTTTCCTCCACCAGAGAACCCGTGGATCAATATATGCAACGCAACGGAGATTCTCGTTCAACCCTTACGTTATACTAATGATTTTACTACCCGGGTCTTGGGTACCCAGATTGCTAAATCAGTTGCCTAAATCGAGGTCCAAGTGTACTTACTCCACTCACTTGTAAGAGCACCGCATACCCTTGGGCGCAAGTGGTCGCAGCATTCGCGGCGAGGAAGGGTCGTCGTAACGACCTTGACCTCGATGAGCAGCCCTGATTCCGAGTCGCGAAATTCTGTTAGAATTCCCGTACCGATTTTTTGTCGTGGTATGTTCTGATGTCACGTTTTAAGTGGAGGTGCAACACAATGCATTTTTGCGTGTTTTACAATTGTAAGAGTCTCGAGTATGTTTATTATCACGAATGAGCCTTTTCTCTTCGTACGAACTAAATTTGAAGAGTCAATTATCATCACGAGTTCTAAAATATGTGTACAGAATTGCGTAATTAGATTCATTTCCAACAGTAAGCTCTAATACTCTGTGGACCAAATTCAAATTTTCTTAGTTCGAATGATAATTACATGGATTTAGGCGAGTATTGAAAGAATCCAGCATTAAGAACTCGGTCACGAATTGTCAAGCTATATTTAAATGTATTGAGAAAAATGGTCCCTCCGTGAGACCGTGTTGATAAGTGCAAGAGCGATCAAATGAGGTGGACAGGCGAGCGTGGGAGAGACGGATCGTAAATGTGATAAATCTTTTAAACTTGAACCGTCACAATTGTTACTATTGAAATTCAATGTCGTTTTCGAGCGTCAACAGATGTTTTCTTTATGAGATAGCCTCGAATAGTTTTTACAAAAAATACGTGAAGAATTTAAACTTGGATTCTCAATAGAAGTATATTTCTATACACATTGTGTGTGTGTGTGTGTGTGTGTGTGTGTGTGTGTGTGTGACGTTGAGGCTGTTGGTTATACGACCGAACGCGAGCAAGAGATGCATGAAGTAGATAAAAAAAGCGGGCAATACATTGGGCGGTAGAGTGTCTTCTAACGGTGTGAATCTTAAGTACTGTTACATCGAAGCTAGAGAGGCCTCGGTTGAAAATTGTCCGTTGTAGCCACCGCGGTCTCGTGCATTCACGAGGAATAAATTGTGCAGCGTAAGCACGATATACGCTGTTGCGAGAAGGGGCCACGGTTGCTGCTTGTGTGAAGACTTCGTCGTACTGTCATCAAAAGCACGGGCTTATGAATAAATATGGAACAAGTTTTGCGTATGAATATTTTGCTGGTGTTTTCCGTCCTTTTCTCTCAGGTCCTTTTTCCTTCGCTCAAGAGTTGGCACCACTGCTGAATAGTACAGGGGGAATCCCCACTCTGTCATTTCACTCTCGTCTCTAACGCGGGCTTTTCCAACTTGTCGGAACGTACGCAGAATTTATACGCGAAAATTTTCATCTTCCTTCCTTCCTACTCGGTTCATTTTAATCACCACCAATATATATAGCTATGCCATATATGTTACAACAAATTGGCCTGGATGGAAACACTTGTTCTCTAAGGAACACCCTTTTCACTTTCCTATCTACTGTCATAGATAAGTCATTATGCTAATAGAAAAGTTTTCTGAGCTTGAAAAATCCTCGTCTCGAATGTTTCTTTGCTTTGGAACCACAGGAAGTTTAATTTATTACGGATTGTATCCAATAATTTAGACTTTCTGTGAAAGTAGGACAGTAGTTTGTGCTGTTCAATTTTAGTCAACTATTTTTAATACTTGGAATGCTTGAAATTTTTTGTTGCTTTTCCAAGAAAGAAGCTTTATAATGGTAATTTTAAGATTTCTTTGTTAATGAATTCCGCAGTGTAACAAAAAAAGCGAAAAATGAGTTGATGAAAAAAATGTGCGAAAGTGTGGGCGTGTGCTTGAGATTGACCTGTAAAACTTTAACTACTCGTGACTCGAAAACTTTATGGCAAAGAGCTGTGTTTTTGCACATAGCTCGACGAGTTTGAGTTTTTTTTTTTTAACACTGAGTTAACACTTTTGGATAATGTTTAGAAATATTTCTATCACCCGAAATTCTATTAACCTTTTGTAAATTTTTCGTTGTACTACATTTCGGACTTGAATGTAAAAACTGAAAAGGTCATTTCTTCACTTACTTTGAGGCGATTACGGAATTTTAAGGAAGCTAATTGAAAGTTTTCGTTCATGTGTTATATTCCCTTTTCAAATCATCAACTCTGACGAGTTAAGAGAGTTGACAAATTTCTCAGCAAACGTCATTTCTCCTCACTAAAAATTATTAGAATATTAGAATCTCATTTATTTTTTATGTCCAAACGTAAATGACGACTCAAGGAAAACTTGTTACGTTTGCATTGAAAAGACATTCCAAGAGGTCCTTCATTCGCCATATACCGGTTTTATGAAGTACCTTTTTGACTTAGCTGCCAGGAAATTCATTTCTTCAAAGAATTTTTTGCAAGGGAAACAGAATTTTAGAGGCACGTCTTAATTTTTATGTATCAGTCATCTTCAGTGCAATAGGAATATTTTGAAAGTTATCTGACGGAAAAAATCTTCGATATAATACTTGGAGCGTGAGGTTCGGGTCACTTAAAATTTTTTTAAGACTATCACATTTTTTTCGAAAACAATCTTATATAACAAATCTTAGTATGGAATCATGGAAAAAATAAAAAAATAATTATACACAATTAACATGAATAGGCTCTTGAAAACATGGTGGACTTTCATCTTGAGATATTTGTGGAATATAACGCTATTCGTTTGAAACGAATACTCGAATCTTTATCGTTGTTACTTAAAAAATAAGCTTTCACTCCTGGAGATTTGTTTTATTTGATGTCAAAGACGCCTCGTGAAAAGAGTTCACTGGCACTCGACTGTAAGGGGCGCCCCATGAATTTAAACGTCAAGTGAGTTTGCCTCTCAGCATTTTCACGCTGCGTTCCTCTTTTCGGAATATGAGAATTTTTTTAATAAGTCCCAATTCTCTATTCTACGATAGTATGGCACTGGGAAAAAGGACGCTCAAGGATAAAGCAGTACATACACATAAATGCTTTGAAGAGAGAAAAAAAAATCCTTTAGTTTACGCAGAGTTATATGGGGAAGCGTCCATTTATCGTTAACAAAACGTTTTACTCTAGTGGACGAACCGAGAGGTAGACGTGAATTACGAGACTGGTGCATGTCCGTAGAGAGCTTCACGTCATGGATAAACGCAGATAGATCAATTCTAGTTTTAACGAGCCACAAGAGTATAGTGCGAATAGAAAGCCACTCGGTCATGAGAAGGATAGAATATGTATACACAGGGTGGCCCTGAACCGCAGAGCAATACCTTAAAGATATTCGGAATAAAATTTGAAGCAGAAAACTTACTCAGCGATTTTTCATCGAACGAATATTAAAATTGGACTAAAAAAATCCGGGCAACGAGCAAACGGGAGAAGGTGAGCGCAGAGAATGGGCTTATTTTGGTAATCGATAAGTTATCAATTATTTCTCTGAAGAAAAAACGTCTGAATAAATAATGACTCAAAATTTCGACTTGAATCAAAGTTTGCTTTATCGATTTTCAATTATTTGACACCCTATACGTGAGAAAGGAGAAATAGTACGAGAGAGACGGAATGATAATAAGAGATGGGAGAATGGTTTGTATGACTCTTGGTATCATAAAATGGCCGCAATATTTTGTGACAAACAGTTTAAAGCGCATTTCAGAATGCGCTGAGGAGCGTCATAGGAGTATCGGAGTGAGTGCAGGGTAAAATACAGTATTGAGGTAATATTTCGTCGCTTGGTACACACCAGCCGTTCACACTGAAGCTTTTGCGTGTTATAACGACCCTGGGACTCGTAATGTATAACGATGTTTGAACGAGGAGGGACGATTAAAACTCGTTCGTAATGGACATTTATCTCCTCGTCCCTATCGTTTCTCTAATTACATCGTGTTACAAGTATTCGATTAATGTAACATTTTTTTTCACCGTAAATGCAAATGGAGGTCCCATAGTTTGCGTCGACGCTATTACTTTTTAATCCCTTGAGGTGGTGAAACATCGATTAATCACTTTTAGGCAAATGTTTCAAACACTTTTCCAATAGCCACGAGGGAAAAGTTAACATTTTTTTTTTCGTATACTTTTTTTTAACATGCGTCATAAGAATTATCATTGAGAATAGGAATTTTTATTGTAGAGATACATTTTTTTCTTCGGTATTTAACATACAAACATTGATATTAAATATTGAATATAAAGTTTCACGTTTTGAATAGAACGATAAAATAGACCAATTGACGTTTTTCCTTAATCGAAAATGAACGAAAGTGTTGATTAGATATTTTTTTTTTGTACTGATTGATTTGTAGAAAAAATAACTGCTGCCATTCAATTTCGGCGTGATGATTTCTGTTGAATCGTGTTGACACCTCCGAGTCACTCACACACCTGAAACTTTGCTCACCTTATATCGTCGAAGTCACGAATGGCTCGACGTTTTTTCAAATAACCAGGTCAAAAGCAAATTTCAGGCGTAAGAGTATACTTTCGAGGTCTTGCTCGTACTTCCAGATCATTCCTTTGCGTCATCAAGTAATATCGTTTGATCGTATGAAATCGATGAAGATAGTTATCCCTTTCTGAAAACATCACATCGCGAACTTTAACCAAGTCCTGATTCGAAAATTAAGTTGAAATTGCGTAATATCTTGAAGTCGAACGTGGGTGGAGCGTTGATACGACTGCCACGAACTCACCTGAAACTTTGCTCACCCTGATAATTATATACGGGCAGAGCAAGGAGTCAGGCTCGTCCGAAACACTCACGAAAATGTCACATCACTCGAAATCTCCTTCCCTTGGACGCGTCTCGTAGAACCTGCGATAGAGAAAAAAATAAAGAATTATATATTTGAAGTTGGAGAAAACACACGAAAAATGACAGTGTCGAATATTTGTTTTGTAGTGGCACAAGTTACAGCAACGGAATATCCGAGGGCGTGGTTCGTTAAAAATTGGAAGTGAAAATGGTAACGAGCACGTGCGGATTTTCTTCATTTTTTTCGGCTTTGGCCGATGTATTCAGCCGCACCGGAAATCAATTCAATTAGCGAGAACGTGGCTTCACTACGCTCCCAATTCTCATCCCGGTGTTGCTGCTGCCTTTTGCCTACATTGATTTTTTGATTTTTGCTTCGTTCACAAATGACGAAATGGCGCTGTTACAAGATCGGTTGGTTTGTCAAAACAAAAAGTCTGATGCAACTGTACCCGTAGTTTTGCAAGTCTCTACTAACTTAGAACCCATTTGCTCAGTCTCGCTCTCTTGCTCCCTTTTCAGTTTGTTTCCTTCAAGTTCAATTAGAGAGCGACTACTAACGATAAGTACAGTTGTTTGAAAGGCGCACAACAATGCGGGCAAAGGTGCCTCCTCTTTCACCGAGAACTTTAACGAAGCGAAATTTAATCCAGCATCTTTACTATCTTCTTCCTTCTCGCTCCCTTGCTCGGAGCTCTTCTTCTTGACTCGCAAACCTTTAGACTCTTCCGGCAATGGCTGACTTTGGCTCGGCAAAGAGAATAGCTGGACGATAGACATGGAAAAAGGAAGATAAGAAAAAGAAAACAAGGGAAAATAATCGTGGGAATATTCGTGCTTTTGTAGTGATTCCGGAAAACGGTATTTATAACACGCTCTCTACATCGAGTTACCTCTCTTTTTTCTTATCCGTTTCCCATAACTTTGTTCCCTCTCTTATTGAGAATAAACGAAACGACATAAATTGTCTGAGGTGAAAAAATAATCGACAAAAAATTCAAAGCTTTCGCTCTGTCAAAATATTAAGGGAAACTAAAATATTCGTGCGGTTATTTTCGATAAAAGTTGAAAGGTTTTAATAGTCACAGTCATTTTTAACTTGTTATAAAAGTTGGGAGGTATGAAAAATTTCGCTCGTTTGGTAAGCCTCCAATTATAACACACTTCGTTCCTTGGTTTTGTTCTTTTCAGAAGAGAGATAATTATCGAAGTCTCTTTCTTTTCAATAATTGTTTGTCGCACCATTTCACCTCTTCACTGTACGACCGTTCGTTCTCGTGTTTAATTACTTATTCATGAGGAAATTCAAGTACGCTTCTGAATAATCGACTAAGCCCGGTAATTAGGGAAAAAAACCCAAGTGTAAATGTCGATTCGGATTGAGTTTTTTTCTGAAAATTCTTTTCACTGTGATTTAAATATTCCGAATTGTCAGCTAAATCACATTTGCCATAAATTTGTTTAGGCTTTCCCGATAATTTGCCAAATTTACAGAATCTTTCGATTTACACGCTCAGTAATTATTTCCCAATTACCCTTTTGGCAGTGGGGCGCCATAACGTTTCGTAATTGCTATCTTTAGTAAAAAACCTGTATCCAATTCACATAGATTACGAAACAAGTGTTTTTTGTATTGAGAGGGTCTCTTGAATATAAAGGAGACTCGATGGAGAGGATCGGGTTTAAAAATTCACTTTTGCTTTCCAATTTGTTGCAGACGAAATAATGAAATCAGTCAATTTTCGATAATTATTTATTTACAAGTGGTCTGAAAATAAAGGAAAAAAGTATGATTTATTTTCAGACCACTTCGCGCCTCTTTCTTTACATTCGGTATATTTCTCCTTATATTGAATAAGAAAAAAAAAATCGGGAAATCCGACGTAATTGAGTAAAGTTATTTCGTAAGTAGTAAGCGAATGACTTTGCTAAATCGCCTTGATATTATTCTTTTTTGTATTGCCTAAAGAGGTATATATTTATTTCAGCGTTCGTACAGTTTTACCAATCGATCATTTTTCATCTTTCTCCATCCATTTATGGAATGCTGAGCTGTCCTAATATAGGATGTAGGTTATAAGGGAATGATAAATTGCATGTGAAAAACGAGAAGGAATTAATCATGCGATTTGATGCTTTTTTGGCCGACTATTGCAAAGCCATGGAAATTTGAGTAATAATATTTTTATAAAAGTCTGAATCCTCCCGTGAAAAAAATTACAATCGGATTGGCATTGGCCAAGCCTGACCCGCACGAAGCCAATGCTAAGCCGATTGTGATTTTTTTCATGGGCTGCTTAATTCCACGATTTGTA
>JABSMR010014863.1:0-10658 GCA_018902295.1 Dusona sp. PSUC_FEM 10030013 | reverse complement strand
CCGGTACTATAGGGAAATAGAAAAAATTTGTAAAGCAGATAAAGTAGGGTTAAGAGAAAGAGAGAGTAATGTACAGGAAGATGACTAGAGAACGGAGGAGGATGTAAGAGAAAACAAACAAAAGCTGTAAAAATTGTCTTTGTTGAAAACCAAATCGGTTATGCAACTAAAACTCATACATACATACATTTTCGTCGAGTTTAGTTTTAACTCAAAGCTAAAAAATCCATGGATTAATATTCGAAAAAAAAATTAAATTGCACTCAACGTTCTTGTTTCTTATGAAGAAGAGTGAGAAAAGGGAGCACGAAATTTACATCCCATAATATTTTTCATCTTTAGAAATGAAGGCAAAGAGGAACGTCAACATGGTTCCACACATTTCTGGGAAAATCAGAGAGAGCCAGCTTTGAAAACCAAAAATACAAATGACTTTTCCATTTTTGGTTTCCTAATCATTGAACAAACTTTTAGAATCGTTCAAGTACTAATGTTATCTTCGGTGGCACTTAGCGAGTCATGTTACAAGTTTAGTTTAATTCTTAAGGATTGATAAAAAGCGAAAAAATTGGCTTTACGCGAATCAAGCTTATAGAGAAAATTCGCTAGAGGTTAAACACGACTCTATCCAACCGATGTTTTTTTCCTCTCTGCGTCTCGTTCTTGTACTCTACTCTATGGATTATTAAAGCGACTACCGCCAGTACCAAGACTCATTTCCGTGAGAGTGCAGTTTCCTTCGAGGTAGCGTTATTCAAAATGATACACTCGCCTATCTCAATCTTTGCAAATTATTCAATTAAATTTCTGGCGAAAGTGGAGTAAAAAACTTCGAAATTCCCTTGCGGTATGTATTTACTCTTTTTCATGATTATGTCTTCGCCTGGTCTGCGGGGAAATTAAATTTCGCTAAGAGCCGAATGAAATTTCGAATTAAACCTCTCGGGAGTCTCGTGCATAAATTAAAATTTTGTTTAATTTCAATAAAAACAAAATATGCTTTGAGGTTTTTTAATGACCTTTCGATTTTTCAGCAAGATTTAACTGTTTCTTCGTTTTATATCCATCAAGATACTGAGTAAAATATATACCTCTGGTTTCCTCAGTAATTACTCGAATTAATGAAATAAATACAGCAGAATGGAGCAATGAAAAAATAATCGGTAAACTTAAGCAACTATTTAATTAATCAACTATTAAGCAACTATTTCATTAATCATAATGGACCAATAAAAAATTCATTTGAGCGATACAAACGTACAAATGATATGATAATAATCGTTATATCCTGAGGCAATGGAGAGAAACACGCATGAAATACGACGTGAGAGGAGAATAACTTTTCTCCGGTTGTCGACTTTGCCGCTATCGCGAGAAGAGAAACGACCCAATGATTTATGTAGCCCTTAACATCCGTCACGATAACGCCGGAGAAGCAAGAAACGCGTATATAACTGTAAATCCCTGAGAAGGCCGAGGGAGTACAGTGACTCCTTAAAATCAAAGTGAGGAGCTTTTTCATGAGATACTAAAAAAAAAAAGAGAGAGAGAAGAGAGAAAAACGAAATCTGAATAAAGAGAAAAAAATAAGTAGAAGAAAGGCAAGAGGGAGAGGGCATAAAAACTTTGTTGCCACTTTCGTGTGACGGTTAAAAAGTCATGACGAAATGAGAAAAATATAGAGACGTGCATAAGAGAAGATTGCGACGACAGATATTATCTCATCGAGGTTTGAAATTCAAAATTCCGCCCCTTTCTTCCTTCCAGTCCCATCGCTCGTACGATGTAAAAAATTTATGTTCATCCGTGTCACTCAATTTTCTACCAACACTACCGGCAGCCTAGGTCTCAAATTTTCCTAGCAATCTCACTCTCTCTCTCTCTCTCTCTCTCTCTCTCTCTCTCTCTCTCTCTCTCTCTCTCAGTACTTATGGTCGAAAACCGAATGGACATCGACAATGGCGAAAGTAGATTAACAAAACTTTCGTCGTAAATAATATATTTTCCTATTACGTGATGTATCTCCGCAATTTACACTTTATGTGTGGTTCAAGTGAAATGAGAAAAATCGATTCAGGCTGCTACAACGCATTTGGTTCGAATATTCCGCCAATTCTTTTTCCCCATCCATACTAAAGTTGGTAATTGAGAAAATAAGACTTTTTCCTATCATCATATATCACTAATGCTATAGTATAAAATTTATATGCCGTAATAAAGAATTTTATGGGAGTCGTATATTTTTTTCGATCCAGTTTATTTGGGATTTCAAAAAATGTCGCTATGACGAAGGAATTCAAAATATTGGCATGCTGAAAAACTTCCTTCTATTTCAATAAATGCTATGGGAATTAAAAAAAAAAATCAAAATCATTCAATTCAATGCGTGAACTTGCCGAAAACGACAATTCTTCAAGGTCGACAATCAGTTGATTCGTGTGTTTGAGGAAACGATTAATTGAAAACTAATACCGAACAAATTAATCGCTAACAAAATAAAAAGAAAATGCATTAATTTTACGATTAACAATTGGTTCAATTATGTTTATTTGAAACTATTGGAATGGAAAATTAATGAAAAAATAAATGCAATAAAAATGATGCAAATAAATGTAAAATCAGATAAACTCTTTTTCAAGATCACTGCGATGATGATTAATTAATGATGTGTTTGAAAAAAAATTGCAGTTATTCATGATCGATAACTGCGCGGATGACTGGCGAATAGCGATGACCTGGCAACGAATATCTCAAATATCGGTGGAACTGGCAATCTGCGCACTTCACCCAATACCCGGAGAATATTATTTCCTATGGACGACCAAATTGGCGAACAAGGGTGGCGACATAGGTTCTCAATGGGTTCCGTACGACGTGACCCTCTCGCTTCCTATGTTTCTCCGGCTATATCTAATCTGTCGTGTGATGCTGTTGCATTCGAAGCTATTCACGGACGCATCGTCGCGGAGTATAGGGGCCTTGAATCGTATTAATTTCAACACGAGATTCGTTCTCAAAACACTGATGACCATATGTCCGGGTACGGTTTTACTCGTATTTATGGTGTCACTTTGGATCATTGCCTCGTGGACATTGCGACAGTGCGAGAGGTAAGTTTTTCATTATGTTCAAAATTTACTATTGTGGTAACGTTGAGAAAATTAAATTCAAAAAATTACCATCAAAATCATTGGAACGAAGAGACAATACAAAATTGTCGTTCAGCTCATTTTTCATTTCATTTAATCCATAAAACGTTCTGTATACACGGAATTTTTATATGGTTTGTCCAAATTTGGCTAAATTAAATTGAAACATTTTCAAATATTTACCACCCGTTGCTCGTTATTGTGGATTGACAATAAACATTTTTTAAAAACCGGCGTATTTTTTGTAGTACATTTCAATATGAGTTTCAATTTCTATCGAGCATCAGATAATATTTATTAAATCTCACAGAGAAAAATTCCCGTATAGCTATTTTAAACGTAACAATAAATGTTATGTTCTTCAGTTAAATTTTCACATGTTTTAAGCTAAAAATGAAAGCCATAAATCGTAATAAGTATAATTTTTACATTTTCACGTTCCAGTGAATCACGATAATTTTAACCATCAATTTCAGGCCAAACTTTATTGTATCATTATTTCCACGAACGCAACAAAAAACAGTTTTATTATTTCATTCTTACAATATTTTATATTCAAAAATGCCGATATGATTTTCCTGCACGTTTCATTTTTAGGATAAAAAAAAAACAACTGATTTTCGAAGTCTAAATCAGTCAAATAAATTAGAGAACTACCAAAAAACAGAATAAAATATTTCCGACGACGAAAACTCCAACAGCACTGTTGTCAAAGTTATTATATTTCAAGTCAACATTAGATTTTATCAACGATTTCAAAATTGATTTCTTTTCCGACAGCCAGTGAAAAAAATCGTCGAAAATAATATGAAAAATTGTATAAATTTGAAAGCCAACGAGGTAAAGAAAGTTCAACGCTATTTCTTATCGAATGAATCATCGATGTATTCGCAATCGAGGTTCGAAGAACAAAATGTGCATAAAAAATAGAATCGGTTTTGCAGGAAACGAATCGAAAGAACATTTCGTTTTACTGTTACTTCATCTTTTTCCGAAGCCCTGTACTTTTTTCCACGATAAAATCGTTTTCCATTTGTATCTGAATACATATATATTTATGGCTACGTGTGAATTGTACACCGTGACGGTATATACTCGTAACTGAACATCCGTGGATTCGAGATCCCGGTCCCGTTCGACAGCGGGAAAATCGGCATAGTCTATATTCTACAATGGTGAAGAGAACAAACACACTCGGTGCGTGAAAATGGTGTACTCGAAATCGATCTTTCACATAAACGAGGCATTTCCCTCGGAATTTACTCATTCGCTCGTTCTCTCGCTTTTTCCCACTTCCTGTCTCCCTCTCTCTCTCTCCCCCTCTCACTGTCTCTCTCTTTCCTCGTTCTACATACTCTCCATGCTAATCCCGATTGAACTCCCGCGCTTCCGAATAGTATGTAAACGTAAAAATGATGGGCATGCTTTAAACCACTCAATTGTACTTCATCCCATCGGCCATGTGTGCCAAGCTTATAGATTGTGTAACCAATCCTGTCGCTTCCGTGTCCACAAACCGTTTTTTTCGAAATTTTACTCTCCTGTTATTTGATTTGCAACTTTTTACTGTAATTTCATGAACTCGAGTACATCGTTCTTCACCCGTGGACAGAACTCTTTCCACAATTGGTCGTTTGGCATTTTTTGAAAAATTCATTAGCACCATTAAAGACCTCATGAACATGTTTAATGATTTTGCTATTGTCAAACATTTTTTACCCCCGTAATTCCAACGAATTTAAGTAAAAATTGTATTATTGTGTTAAAATAAGGTTTTTATCAACAATACATTTTCAAAAAATGAAGTTAAATTGTATAAAACTGTGCAAAAATGTATTTTTTTAAATCATTACTACGCGAGATAACTTTTTTCAACAATATAATCATTATTTTGTAAAGAATGATTTTTTTTTAGGTTTCACGACGAGGAACACGCCAATCTACTAAACGCGATGTGGCTCATAGCAATCACATTTCTTAGTGTCGGATTTGGCGACATAGTGCCCAATACTTATTGCGGTCGAGGGATCGCTGTATCAACGGGAATGATGGTACAATTTGAAATAAATTGAATTATTTAGTTGTTGAAAAAATTAATGAACGTAATTAGGATATTTAATGTGAAAATAATTCCATCCATTTTTTCATTACATAATCTTATTAATATAATTTTAATTAATTAGGACCATAATTTGTACATTCAAGTAATTGTTTGTTTTCATTAGAAATTTACATTTTTATTTGTACTCAAATATTTTCGTAGCTCGTTCGTAGTATTGGATAAATTCGGTTCTTGGTATTATATAATAAGATGAACGAATAACTCGGTAAAATTGAAATTTCAATTTTCCCTCTAAAATTAACGAAACCACGGAGGGAAAGTTATTATGATTTCACCGTAAGGAGATTCGAATATAATGTAATTTTCTGAACGGAGATTCGCATATTTTTCTCCCTCAAATTTCTCCCTAATTAATTCAGAATGAAGTTGTACCTGATTAAAAATCTAATTCAACATTTCGCGATTTTAAGGGTGCAGGCTGTACGGCTTTACTCGTGGCGGTCGTTTCCAGAAAATTGGAATTGACCCGAGCGGAAAAACACGTTCATAATTTTATGATGGACACGCAGTTGACGAAAAGGGTAAGATTTCATAAAACGAACAACTAAATTTAGTGACGAAAACATTAAATAAATTGTTGCATGAATTTGAAATGCTTCAGAGCGAAATAAAAACTGACATTTAAATCGGCGGTTCAATGCTGCATTAATGAACGTACCGAAAAAAATTAATAAATCATTTCGGTCTATAAATCAATGCAAGTATCGAATGAATCATTTTTATAAATTTTTATACGACATTTATCGTGATGTTTCAGTTAAAAAATGCAGCTGCAAACGTTTTACGGGAGACGTGGTTAATCTACAAGCACACGAGGCTGGTAAAACGAGTGAATTCCGGTCGCGTGAGGACCCATCAACGAAAATTTCTACTCGCCATTTACGCGTGAGTCGATTGAGTTCGTCGCTGTCGTATCCTATACTTTCGGAGTTTTATAGAAATAAAAAAAATAAAAATGACACACCGACCCAAACACGACATGGGAGCCTCTATCAAACGATCCGTTCCTTTTTTTCCCCAACCAATAATCATGACTCTGCACAATCCAGGCACATTTTCTTTGGGGGGCTCTACTATCGTCATTTTTTTTCTTCTGTTCACACGCAGGCTCAGGAAAGTTAAAATGGACCAACGAAAGTTGATGGACAACGCGAATACAATAACAGACATGGCGAAGGTAAGTTTTTTCAAAATATCGACAGTGAACATCGTTTTCATAAAAAGTCAATAAATCATTTTTATTCCGTCATCCGCATTTCCTTCTTTGACTTTGTTTGTTAAAAAAATCTTGACTTTAAAAATTCGCCAAAAATTGAAAAATCAACATATTTCGATAAACCGAGGGCCATCTTAAAGAGGGGTTTGAAAACGCTAAGGCCATTTTATTAAAACTCTCCAAAACCCTTTGATTTTCAATATTTTTTTAAAGCAACTTATTTTAATCGATCCTCGTGCAGAAAAGCCAAAAGCACCGATATTCTTTTATTTTTTTCGAACTGTTGTGATAAAACCTCAAAAAACCATATTTTGACCTACTTATTCGAGATTTTTTCAATCATCAGTTGACAGATAACTGATTGAATAACGATAAAAAATGGTTGTTTATTTATCCGAATATCGCAATTTTTTACGACACGGTGGGCTTTTAAAGGTCGAAAAAACATCGCCCACCACAATATTTATGAAGCAGGAATTAATTAGAGTGAAAAATGTCTTATTCGAGACCCAAAATGGATAAAAAAAAAAAAAAAGGCGTCAAAGATATTGGAATCGAGAAATGTACAATTTTTTGAAAATGCGATTTATAATTTCCGAAGACTACAATTTAACGACTAGATAAAAAAGATATAATTAGAACAGCAATTATTTTTGAAATGATCCATTTTTGATGCCATTACGGTAATAAGAATAATACGAAGCTGTGAAAGTAAAAACTCGTTCGAGCTGGGGCTTCTTAAGCCGAACCCATAAAGTCTACGAAAGAGCAGGAAGGCGACAAGTTCTTAAGCATTAGTATATCATACCATTAGTCGGGAGTCTTTCGGAATAAGCCTAACACGCTATTCATGAGAACAAATGTGACAGAGTAGACGTCCAAGAATGTTTGCTTAAAGAAAGGGGAAAAAGAGACGTAAGAAATTCTAAAAAAGCCACATTTGTTCTTCCGTTTTAACGATGACGTAGAATTTCTGCGTATATACGAGAGCCTAAAATCACCCTACGATAAATATCTTTAGCCCGGGTCGTTTGGCGTTGTCAACGACCGAAAAGGCTGAAATATAATCCGGATGAAACGAGAGAAGAAAACAAAACAAAAAACATCCAAGATTTAGAGCAGCGCAAAAATAAGTCGGAATAGACAAATGTGCTGTGAAGAAAAACCCAAAATCCCTTGAGTACTCGTGATAAACATTATCGCATATAAAAACAAAATATATTCGAGATCTCGCGAAAAGAAAATGGCCTAAAGAAACTCGTTTCACAGGTAGATTTACGGTATTATCAAATGAATAGAGAAACAGCTCGAGTTTTATTGTCTTTCTGTTCAATTCAAAAGTACTTTTTATGCGTTCATTCCCAAAATCTTAACATATGCACAGATGGAATATATAATTCATTTTATGCTCAATTGCTCCGTAAAGATGACCATGATAAAAATTCAAATCCAATGTCTATCTTTGCTATCGAAATATTTGACTGAAAATATAAATTTAACAAAAAGTCCAAACCTCGCATACACCTAGAGCTGCCTAAAAGATGCTTCATTCCAATCATTTATTTATTCACCTATGAGGACAACTTTTTTCACTTCACAAAACACATATTGTTATTTCTTCCATTGGAAAATATGATTTCAAAAAAAAAAATCATGTGAGCCGTTGTTGTCGTTTTTGGAAAAGAGTTTTTTACAAAACGATATTTGCAGTAGCGACGATTCCGACCGCACGTTTCAACTGAAAAATAGTACAAACCGTTTTTTCTCAAAGTTAACAAACAAAGTTTTTAAATTCACCGAAAAAAATGGTTATTTTGTAATATGTACAAAAAAAACTATGATGTTGTTATAAAGATTCTCTGTACCAAATTGCATCCAAATCGGTCGTTTAGTTTTCGAGATACGATGGTTACCATTTTCAAAAACATAATTCTGGGGAAAAGCCATTTTAAGGGTTAAGCACCTTTCAAATTGAGATAAAAAAATTTTTCTCCTTCTTGCAAGATATCGTCGATTTCTGGATAATTTTAGTAAATCGTATATAAACGACGACAATATGGAAAAAAAAAATATTTCCAAATAATCGTTATTTATGGCCTCCGTAGAATGTATGCGAGGCCTTAATTTTTTCTCTAAATTCCTAAGAGTATAACGACGATTTTTCGAAAAAAATTTTTGAAGCGTATATTAAATGACGATGACTGGGAAAATTGAAAATTGGCAAAGAAAATAAAGTTGTTTTGTATCGAGTGAGTGATAAAATAAAAATGATTTCTGTAACAGACGCAAAACACGGTGTACGAGATAGTGTCGGATATGTCGACACGTCAGGACACACTGGAGGAGCGTTTGGTCAGTTTGGACGACAAGTTGACGTCGTTGCAAGAACAATTGGACATGCTGCCGGAAGCGTTAACAAGATGTATGGCCCAGCACGCGGAGCGTCTCGAGCAAAGACGAAATTTCTTGCACCCTGACACAGCGGTGGCGTTAGGAACGCCAGCGCCGAGTGGATTGGGCGTTGGATTGGGCGGCGGTGGTGGAGGAGGGGTTGGTGGTGTTGGTGGAATATCGAGTGGTCTTGGACCAATTAATGTTGGTAATAGCCTAGGAATTGGAATTTCAGGAAGCAGTTTAGTATCGGCTCATCATCCACTAGCGAGCCTATCCAATTCGCCTTTACTGCCTCATTCGCGTAGCGTACCAAATGCGCCGAGCACAATGTCACTTCACCCGTGGCCGGCGAGTCCGGTATTGCCACCGGTATCAAGTAGAACGCCACATCTTGTACCGGAAACGGGTAAACAACAAACGCAACCACAACAACAACAGCAGCAGCAACAGCAACAGCAACAACAACATCACGGGATTTTGCAACACGCAACAACGGTGCCCGCAACGACACAATCCACCACGAGATTAACGTCTCAGGCAGGAATGGGAGGACTCGGCAACAGTCAGGGTTCGGACACATCGGCCCATAGCTGAGTCACGTCTCTGCAGCCGCAGCACTCGTACTAAATCAAATATAAATAGAAACAACGGCTGACGATAACAACAACACCAACGAGAAAAAACAGACACACGAGACAATGGGCTATCGATGAAGTTCACACGCTACTCGTTAACATCATCATTCAACTTGTTCGTTATACTTTCTTTTTTTTTTTGTTATCTCATTAACTTTTCGTTCGTCCTTTCGTATTTATTTTTTCTAACGCCAACTTTTTGCTCCGGGACCATCGCCGTTGGCGGATCAGCCGCGTGGTTCTCTTCACGCGGAGATCCCGTCCACCGAGCAGATTTTTTCTCATGGGTAATGGGAACAAAAGGCTCGAGAAAACGAGGGTAGGTTTTGCGGACCCATAACAACAAGAAAACTAACGTGGCCGCGAATACCGATGATTGACAAACTAATCGATTCGGTTATTTAACCTGGGAAGGAATTTAATTGCGTTCCTAATTGCGCCATGTATCATGAGAACCAAGACTTCTGTAATCGAGATCTCAAGTCCACGCGATTTATCAACATTGGTAACGAAGTATATAAATATATTTTTTTTTTCCATATGGAATTCGTCACGGTTTAAGCGCCAACTTTTTTTTCTGTGCATTCGCGCGAGCTACTCGAACTGAAATAATAAATCCCGAACAGGGTTTTTCACTTCGATTTTCGTGGATACGATCGTCGGCGAAACAATCGATCGGTAGTAATTCCGTGAAAATCCGAAAAATCTTATGATTCACGTGACAATTCGTGAACGCAATTTTCTACTGTCCTTCATTTCGATAGAAAAAACAGCGGATTCCGTACAATCGTCGAACAATATTAATCGTTCGTTTATCAAGAACAATTGAAAAGTGAAGAAAAAAATCACTCGTTCCAAATCCACTGAAAAAATACTGCTCGCCGTTGCAAGCAAAAATGAGTTTTGTTCGCGTGTAAATCAACCTTTAGACAAATATGAAAAAAAATCGAGGGAATGAAATATTATATTTGTATTGAACGAGCGTGGCCTGAATCTCGGCCTGGAAAAAGTCATTGAAAAAACGAAAAGCGTGAAACGAATTCGAGAACAAAAAGAAAGAAAGAAAAAAAAAAACTCGCTGCGGACTGCTCTTGCCCAAATTGCGTGCCTCAAAACCATTTTTCTTATATAATATAAATACT
>JABSMR010014852.1:0-18499 GCA_018902295.1 Dusona sp. PSUC_FEM 10030013 | reverse complement strand
CATTTTCTTTACTTTCGACCAACTTTTTTTCATTTTTTTAATATATTTCGAATTTTTAATATCCGATAGAAAAATTTGAGAGTATGAAAAGTTTTTCGGAGTTTTTATTTATATTCCATTCAATTTCTTTTTTTTTCGTCGACTTTAAGGAAAAAGTCGTAAATATTACTAGCTATTTTCGATATCCTCGACGATATCGGCTCTGAATAAATTATTCTTTCAACTACGATTGATAAGAAATTTGAAAAAATAGATTATTTTCCGTTGAAAAAGTTTGGATTATTTTCGTGCGGCTGGAATTCTTCGAATGTCTCAAATATTGTTTCATTCGTTTCAATGATTTCTCTTTCATAAAATATTTGATTATTCGAAGAACGTGCGATACGAATTAATGAAAAATGTAAATTTTAATGGGTTCGAATCCAATGTCGATTATTTGGACTTTCAAAGTCTTTAATCGAGAAACAAAAACCTTTGAAAATAAAGTCGACTTTTTTTGGTGTATTTGTGTATGAAACGGAAATGAAATGAAGGCAATTGAATTCTGATCATTTTGAAGGATTCAGAGATTGATTCGTATTTGATTTATATTCGATCCCAATTTCTACCCTTCAAGCAAACCCTTAAAGTTTCTAAACCGAAAAATACTAACGGGATATGTGGTCTGTTAGAGATCGAACGAAAAGCTAGAAACCTTCTCGTGTGCTGGGATAAAATAATTTGACGAGGTGCACGAAACTCTCGCGGTTCTTAAACTTTTAATCAAATTTAAATCGAGAAGCTTAATGCAGCACACACAAGGACGAAAATGTGTTGGGCTGCGAGGGTGAATTGTAAGGGAAAGAGAGAGAGAGAGAGAGAGAGATGGCTGGAGTTTCTCCGCACAAGCAAAAAAAGGACAAGGGAAGAGAGGGGAGAGAGTAGACGTACGATTAATTAAATTGATCGATCGCGACCTTGTTCCGTTCGGTTTTCAAACGAATCTTTTTACGTGTTTAACAAATTGCTCTAATAATAGATTTGAGCAACAAACTACAGTTATATTTTTATTGCTCTCCTTTCACCCGCGATATGTGGGTCATTTCGTTTTTTACTCGATTTTTCTTTCGAACCTAATACACCGAAACCTTTGATTTTTTAGGTTGACGATTTTTCATACAATTTCATATATCCTTATATTTCATACAGCCACTCGAATAATTCGTCATTTTTTGTATTTTCATTAATTTACTTTATTTTTTGTCAAGCTGCTCGATTTTTGCCTTTTGCAAACAAATTCTTTTCACGCTTCGAATTAAATTCATTAATATTTATTCACTCAATTTCAATTTTTTTTATTCGTCTCTCTCGCGCCAACGAACCGAACCAATTTCCAATCTTCAAAATAACGTTTGTGATAAAAATTGTTCGGGATATAAAATAAACAGTGATCAAATAAAAAGGAAATAAAAATATTTCCTTCCGATGTGAAATCACTTTTTTTCAATATTCGCGTTTGGTTCCAAAATACTTTCGAATAAAACGCAAATGTTTCATTACTTTATTACGCGAGGAGAAAAGATTCTCAAATTTTATGATCTTTTTACCGATTTTATTAAATTCGTCCTCCATTTTTTTTCTACTTTCGAAAATTGTTCTTTGGCTTTGTTTAAAATTGTTCGTTTTTTTTTTTAATTCGCAAAAGAACATAATTTGAGCATGAACAATAAATTTTCGTTTCGAAAATTGTATAATTTACTTATGAAAATTTTAAGGATCAAAGTCTTAAAAAAGTTCCTTCATCCTTGAGTTTTATACTAGAAACTTAAAGTGCATGATGACGAGAAAAAAAAATGGTTGAAATTTTCCTCGTTGGACACCATTGGAAAATTTGTCACGATCTCTTAGGAACGCAGGAAAAAATCGATATTTCTCGTAAGTATTAAAAAGATTGTGAAAAAAAATATGATAAAAAAGAATGATTTTGTATCGAAATAAAGTTGAATAATTAGTGACTCACCGATGCAAAGTACGAGGGCGATGAAGAAGACGGGAAGAAAAGTGAGCCTCGTAGACGCGACCATCCTCAAAGCCATTGTTTTGTTTCTTCTTTATTTCACTGTTTGTTTGAAGAACTCTATGAAACTGTCCGTAACAAGGGGACTGTTGGGGTGGTGGGGGGGAGGGAGAGGTGCACTTTTCGGAAAAGTTGTAAAACACTGCGGAAACTTAGGCTTTCCTTGAGGTCAAGATAGTGAATATTCGTCACAAGGTTAAATCGAAGCAAGACAGTAAAATCTTGACCGTTTTATTCGTCGCACTTTCGTCACACAGATAATTTCTAACCTCGATTTACAGCGCACTTAGTAGCCTGATTCACAGTTTTTTTTTCTTCAGCGTCAAAAGCGTAAGTTCGATATGCGAAAAAAGAGGACGAAAAAAGATAAAAATCGTTGCGAATGGTAGATTGTCGGGACCGCGCCTATCCAAAGTCGTCGATCGTTCGCCACGCTCCCACTGGAAGCTTAGACCGAGAGAGAGAGAGAGAGACTGCGAGAAATCTTTCGAAAAGCGCACTTGGATCAATTCCACTCCTTAAACAATCCTCAACGGAACTCCTCTTTTTTTCGTTTCGTTTAAAAAAAAATTATCACCTCGCAAGAGTCCACGAAAAGCCACCAAAAAATCACGACCAGGCGTACCGTTTGCCGATTTCGCGATCTCAAATCGAGATAATCGCTTGGCAATTCTCAACAAGTACCAAAAAGCATCAACGACTTTTGTGACAAAGTTTCCGGGTGTCTGGCGTTGGAAAAAAAACAATAGAAATTCACACTGCCATAAATAAATAATCGGATTGTTAATATTGTTGTTATCACGTGGGAACGAAGCAGGATGGAGCGGAACAAAGCGGAATGAATAGCGACGAAACGGACAAAATTTTTTAATTTTCTTTCGTTTTTATATATTTGGTTATTTATTCTTGCGATTTTATATATAAATTCATATATATATATACTTTTTTTGAATTTTTTTTTTCAAGTTGTATATATATATACATATATATGTATGTGGTATTATTGTGTATGTTTGTCGCGAGTCGAGAAATTATCGAAAGATCGACGTGTACGATCGAGGTAGGAAGGCACGTCCTGCTGGTGTCGGTTCGTTCGCTCCGGCGTCGCCGTCGAACTGACTCGGTACTTCTCTTTCATGCCTCACACCGATGCGCCACGCTCTTTCTTCCTCTCTCCCTCTTCCACACACACTTTCTCTCGTACCTATTGGCCAAACCCGTGCGCTCTCTCTTCCTCGCTCGCGTATTCTCTGCGGTAACGCGCCGCTCGCGCGCACCCAAGCACCCTCCGAACGGCTCTTTTACCAAAAAGCTCGGCCCATCGCACATCTTTTTGTCGTAACCCACACTCATCGATGACAAGGCTTTTTATTTGTTTTTTTTCCTGCGCAAGCTAAGTGCCCTCTGATTTTAACCTCTAATGCATGCGTTTTTGGTTTTATTGACAAGACTCTCTCCGCGTTGTCGAAGGGAGTTAGAAAAAAAGGGATTTAATAACTTTGGTGATATTGGCAGATTTCTCGATGGTTCGGTACTAGCGTTTTTGGCTTAAATTAGTGCAAGTTCGAGCCAAAAAATAGTGTAATTATTCTTTATTTCGAGTTCACGAAACCTTTTTTCTCGTATACATAAAAGTGTCCGAGTACTTTTGAAACTCTTGGAGCACGAGTTTTTGGCTTTTATCAAGGACTTTCAATGTACGGTTTCTTGGGTTTCGATTTTTTTATACTTTATATGAAATATATGTTTCGGTATGACTTTTTTATCGGTTACCGACCATGGGGCATTAAAACCTCTGCAAGTTGAAGTTGAAGGGAAAGCCTAAAAAAGTTGGCGGTTAAAAAAAAAGTTTCGGAACTCGTAAGGCAATCCGACTGGTTCCGGTTCGACTTTTATTTGTAGTAATTTATTCTTGTGTTTATCAGTCCGTAATACTTTCAAACAAAATTCTAATGGTTCGGTTATCCCAGACTTGTTTAGTTCGAAAATTATTGAGAAATTCATTATTATTATTGAACCACAAGTTAATCATAATTAAAATAAAATACTTGATTAGCCCGAGACCCCTACGCAACGGGGTCGAAAACGCCGCCATTTTTTCTTAGTAAAAATATTTTTCTCGTTTTATAAAGTTCTCATTATTAAATATTCACCAAATACGACTTTATCATACGCCATTCTCGTCGTTATCAGAAAACGGAGAGAATGGTGCATAATTAAATCCGATTATCTCGTACGAGGGGCGTTTTGCGCTAAAGAGAAAATTGGCTTCGTCTCGAACTCGTTGTAGGGCTTACGTTCAGAAAAATAGACGGTAGAGGTCTAGGCGCAATCCATTTTGATGTGGAGATCAAGATTTCGAAGATACATTTAGATAGACATTACAAGGTACAAGTAAAATTTACCTTAAATTTTGTTATTTACTTATATCACATTTTAAACAAAAAATATGGTATTTTTAACGATCGTATCAATTTGTATTCTAACCTCAAAATAATAAGATCATTTTTTGCATAACAATCGATATTTATTATTTAATATAATGTAACAAATATTCACTAATTAACCATTTTATCTGTTTTGAGGTTATTTAATTTAGTATCTTTCAAAAACAATGGAACCGATAATTGTGAGCACATACCCGAACGATAAAAAAACAAAAAAAGAAAAAGCACTTATCAGTTCGAAAGGTTGGAAACACTTTGCGTTTACATTTCAACTATCGTTTTTTCTGTCTCTCTCCTTTCCCTTTTTTGTCTCTCCAATACACGTAACATCTATTAATGTTTACACCCAAAGGAGGCAAGAGGTGGGAACTATTATGACAAACAGGGGAGAAAAAATGCGATTACACGAGGAAAGCAGTCGTCGCTGCAATTGTTGTATGCACGTAGAGGAAAATGAGCGAAAATGCAAATTGCGCAAATTTGAGGAGCACAGTCACTCTCCACATATATGTAGATTGTGCACAGTCGATGACGACCTAATAACACGAAAAATTCTCGGATTTTTCGTCCAACTCGTTTTCCCTTCTCGACCATTTCCCAGTAATCGAAACACGTGTTTGAACAAAATCGTATTTATACCTGAGCACTATTTTCTACCAAACATTATTTGCACTCAACGATTCGCCGAAAATTTGAAAAATTCAACGGACCTTCCAAATATTACCGTTTATTTTATATTGAAAAAGTGCAATTCCAAAAATGAGCTGAATATTTGCAATTAATTATATCTAGCCAGAAAAGTCAATCAATTTATTTCAACAGACAAGGAAACCTAATTTTCGCATTATTTATTAAACGTTTTTTCGTTTTCAATCAATTTGCCAATCATTTTCGTTGACAATTTGTTGACCTTTCTGAATATACACGAAATTGTTTTCGAAAAGTCTTCTAATTCTTCTAAAACCTCTTTCTCAATTAAAAAAAAAAATTAACGACAATAATACCAAAAACGATAAGGAAATTGTTTAACACAAAAAATTGTTCTATAAACAATGAAAAAATAGGTTCTTTGTTACAAAGTTTTTAACTCCTCCAAATGGACGTGATTTTTGTTCAAATTCTCTGCTCGTCCTTGAAATTCCTTTTCTTCGATTTTAGACGATTGTTTCACGACGACGATGGAGCCAAAAATGATGAGCAAATTTTTGAAACAAAAATCATTTAAAAAACAATCAGAAAATATGTTTTTCTTACAAACTTGTATTTTCAGAATTTATTCTTTTCAGTTTTAAAAATGCGATAAAATCTTAAAAAATGCGAACAAAAAAACACCAGATTTTCATTAAAAACAAAAAACTTGATATTTTATTTTGCCAACTTCAGTTTTAACCTATAAATAAACAAATTATATGAAGTTTGTTTACTTCTCATTTTCAAAATTTCCTTTATTCGTTTCCACAAAATACGATTATTCGATTAATGACGAAAACGATTTTTTTTACATAGAAAAATGTTCTATTCAAATTTATTTATCAACAAATTATGAATTCTTTGTTTATAGTTTTTTTATGAATTTTATATGTCGGGAACGTAATAAAAACGTTTGCTTGAAAATGGTTGTTTTGAAGGTTATCACTGGATGACCTATGACGACGCATGTGTATGCTTTAAAATCCCCTGAAGCTCGTATAAATACGAGATGTAGCCAAACAATAAAATATTAAGGATGAGTACGTATATGAATGCGATGAGAAGTGAAGAAAGTGGTTGAATTTAGGAGGACGCGATTTCCGGGATGATTGGCACGCGTGTTGGTGGACGCGAAACGACTTCTCGTAGAATTTTTAATTAAAACGCACAACGCGTATTTGCATAGCCCTCATCCACGATTGCGATCTTTCTTTTACTTTTTGCCGTCTCTCTTTTTATTCTCGTCCCATTTTGCGGATTAGAAAATTCATCCGCGACCGTATTTTCTCAGAGCTTTGGTTATCTCTATTATTTATGGGGGGAAGCGTTTTATTTGTCTCATTTCACACCACGTATTATGTTTTTTTATGGCCGGAAAACGTCGAGGATAGAAGGTGTCGACGCGTTTTCGAATTTTCCGACGTATTATTCGTTCATCATAACCCATTCGTAAATGACACTCGTTAATGCTAACATAAACAATGATAAAATAACCTAAAATTGTAGAAAAGCTATCTCCAACGCTTCGTAATGTTTATAACCCCGAATTATTATATACCCATATTGCAATAATAAACATGGCAATTTCTCTGCTGTCGAAATTTGATAGATATATTTATATGTTTGTAATCTCGTATATTGGTCAGTCACGAATATCATCCATGGTGAAGCCATTGTTTTTCGGGATTACGAAAATTAATTCGATTTCATCAAGGATATGAAACCTCCGATTGTTTCATGCCGTGGCACCGGAGAATAAATATTTGTGAGAGAAAAATACGATTGCAAAGGTTTATTCAACGATGATGCGCAAAATGTATGAATAATACAAACGAGGATTTATCATTCGTGGATTAAAAATAAAATCTATATCAATACGATTGAAACGTGCATATAAACAAATATTACGGTTATTAACTTTTGCCAAATTAATACGAGATTCGGTTACAATTAATACATTCAATTGAGAAATACTCTCAATTCGTACGATCGTGCAGCTATACCGGTTTTTCACCAACTAACGATTCGTGGAGGCGCCACTTCCTTTCTTCATTTGTGCCCCTGCATTATCGACCTAATTGAAAGTATAGAAATTCAAGATTCAATGTGCACAAGATTATTTTTTTAATTCAATTTTTTACATTCGTTTTTTAATTATTCGAATGACAGTCCATTTGTTTTTATTCCACAGAGAGATGGAGGGGAAAAAATATCTCATCAAATATTGTTTATAGGAAAAAGAATGGATCAAAAATGGAAACAAACTTTTACGACAGTGTAGAATTTCTATCGACTTGGGTTTCGTATCGATCGAAGATCTCTGTCTTACCAACAGCCACCGAACCTGAGGTCTGCAGGAAAGTGATGGGTGGTTTCAACTCTTACGAAAGTTTTCTTCGAAAGGATAGAAACATTTAGCAAAAAATGTCGGAAACTTTCATTCCAAAAAAAAAAATAGAGTAATTTTTACATTTGCACGAAAGTAGAAGAAACTTTGGATTTATGATTTTTACTGACTGGAATTTGTACTATCGATTGACTTTTTTGAGATAAAATGTCCTTTTTCGTGATTGATAACTAGAAAAAGGCGCTATATACTACGTAAAAACGAGCAAAACAGACAACGTAATCGGAACACTCAACGATTTTTGTGTTTTCGGTTTCCTTTTCTTTTTAAATACACTACTGATGACCGAAGGTCACAATTTATTCATTTGTGACCACCTAACGATTCTGCATCGATTAAGTATGTTAACTAAATCATTTCACGCAAAATAAACATCTGTCGGCTATCTTAAAGCTAAAACTTTTGATCATTTATTTATTGAAAATAACCAACCACCAGACGTTTCAATTACACTACCAATGACCATCAAGCGACCACTAAACGATATAAATGATTAAAAAAGTTGAAAATTAACGGTTGCACGGTTAGGTTAACGGTAGTGCAAAACAGTGTGTCATGTGAAATTTTGATGTTCATCTCTGGTCCAGAGATCGGATCGAGGTTATATGTGCGCCCTCTGGGTTGACTCGGACAAGTGTGTACTTCTGTAAGTTTGGTCAGTCCCTCCCCTCTTCCGTTCAATTTATCATTAGCCATAAAGTTTTAGCCAGTGCGTTCGGTGATAGGAGCATACACAAGCATATGCTCGGATATTTGTATGCATCGTTAAATTAAAACGTTCAATTAATCGTAAACGTTCATTTCCGTGAAGCGAACGTTTCTGATTTGAAAAACAATATAAATTTGAATAAAAAACAAAACAACAGAAAAATCCATCGGTTCGGAAAGTGCGGTGAAAATTGTGATATTAAATACGATTTGTTTTCGGGTCCGATGTTTAATTTACGCGTTTACGTTGAGTGACAGAATCATTTGCATCTCAGAGTTAAATGTTTTGATTTATCCCCAAAGCCCCGATTTTCATTGGACGAATCGTAAATCCCTATACTTTTGCGAATGTTTATACGAGCTTGGCCTTGGCAATAAAGGTGTGACCACCGATCTTTCTCGTTGCTGAACAACTCTTCTCGTTTTTTTTTGTTGTTTTTTTTTGTTTTATATATATATATAGGCCAATAAAACAAGGATAAAACATCCAACAAAACCATCGACAAATAAGCGTCGAGAGCTTTGTAGAAGCGGATTCAAAGTGTCACATATTAGAGGTTAGACATTCTCGTATCTTCTACTTTTTGAATGTCATGCCTTTCTGCATGTATACACACAGTTCACTGCTTTTAATTTTTTATATCAACAACACTGTCATTTCGTGCTACTCACGATCTTCTCGATCTATGAGAACGCCTCGTACTAATCGCGATCTATGAGATCGCCTCGATTTTTTTTTCTTTTCATATATTTAGTCATATTCGAGATTATTCGATTTTGGACGCTTTTTTTTCATTCTCTTTTGTTTTACCTAATCGCGTGTTATTTTTTTTCAACATTTTCTCGTAATTTTACAATATTTTGTTGACCTCGAAAATTGCTTGACGATTTTCCTAATGTTGTTTGTTTTATATATATTTATATGTTCTATTTTTGCTGCTAAAACTACGGACGAAAAATTTTCGAGTGACAGCTCTGAAACCCAGGACTTATTGTCCTAAAATTGGAGCTGTTTTTTCGTTTGAGAAAAGAATATGCTCGTGACTCTGCTGTGCGACGAAGATAGGGTTATGACTTTAACGAAAATATGTCATAGTTTCGAAGTTCTAGGAGAATTTTTCAGAAAGTGTCAGTTTTCATTGTTTGAAATGTGGCAATAAATTCCATACAAATTGTTGCAAAAGTCTTAACTCCGCTATTGGAATTTCGATTGTTTACTTTTGGGAAGAGTGCTTAAGAAGTAAATTTTGTGACAAGACATATGCAAAGTTGGAGTTTTTAAACTACAGCATAAAAAACATGCATTGTCATTTATTTCCAATTTCTTTTTTTACTTTTGTTAATTCAATAATTGATAAACAAGTCAAAAATTATCCCAAATAAATTTTATATCGATTTTTTAAGTCTTATTTTTTATTACATTTTTTTTTTCCATTTAGAAACAACTCGAAAATAATTCCAATGAAAGTTGAATTAAAATATTCAATAATCATGAGACAGTTTGTAATTGAATCAATTTTTCTAGAAAAAATATTTGGCGCTTGAAATTATGACCAAATTATATTTTCTATGAAATTTGAAATAATTGGCGATGATTTTTCAATAACATTTAATTCCCAATGTGGAAAGTTTATGAATTGCCATTATTGACTCATTTCTTTTTATTTCACAGAAATAAAAGTTGATCCGATGAAAAACAGATATTATTGAAGACTGGGAAGACTCATGAGCTTGGACAATGAACTATATGTTATTGGAGGTCAATAAGCTGTATGTTATGTGATGGGGCGGATAGGAATCGCTACAATATGGGTCGTGACGTGGATCTGCCTGATGAGGAGCTTGGAACTGGCTCCTCAGGCAAACTCCAAGCAGGTTCCTTGCGACAAGACAAGAAAAATTTTCACCGACTCTTGGGGCATGATAAGCGACGGGCCTATGGGTTACAATTATACTCAGGATTCTCATTGCGAATGGCTCATTAGGGGTAATAAAGCAGAAAGAAAATCTCTAGAATTTAATGAATCGCGAGCTCTGTTAATTTAAATATTTTCCAACAGCGAACAACAGTCACCAATTTATAACTCTGAGCTTCAGAACAATGGGAACCGAGTGTAGTTACGATTATGTCTTTGTCTACGACGGAGATTCCTTCAGATCGCCGCTGTTAGGAAGTTTCAGTGGAAAAACAGAGCCGCAACAAGTGACTGCGTCGTCCGGTTATGTGAGTGTCTTTACACATCTTAGTATCTCCCTCTGTTCAGAAAATTGCCTATCAGACTTCAATGCCAAAGTCCTTAAGCATGCTAATTGGGAATATATAAGATTCGAACAACGCACGTTGCTCTCAAGGCAGTAATGATTCCAGTTATGCTAATTTTTCTAGTCTACGTCTCGTTTTTTTTCCTTCGCAATTTCCATAATGTAGAATTCCTTTTTATTCGATGAAATATATTTTTCTTCCACAAATTCATATTTTTTTTACACTTTACAGATGTTGATTCTATTGTACAGCGATACCAATTACGTGCTCGATGGTTTTCATGCAGAGTTCTCCGTCACGGATTGTCCCAACAATTGTACCAGACACGGAAAATGTATAAACAATACCTGCTTCTGTGAAAATGATTGGGGCGGCAAAGACTGCTCCAGAGCACTCTGCCCGAGTAAATGCTCGGGCGGTGGCACTTGTGGTGTTAAACGATGCCAGTGTCACAACGGTTATTCGGGACAATCCTGCTCTTTAAACGGATCTCATCCTGAAGGAAATCGGTCAGTTTTCAATGGTTTATCAATTTATTATGGCTCCGATCTCTACCGGAACTTGCGAAGAATTTGGAAGGTTAATAATAAAAAAAAGACTTCATTTAGTCGCTAAAAAATGGTAAAATGATTTATGAAAATTACAAAACGATTAAAAACCTTTTTTTTAAATCGGGTTAAAAAATGTACTTGCAGAAAATTTACTTTGTAGAAATCTGCTCAAATAATTTTTTCAGTTCACTGAAAAAAATTCAATCGTCGATTTAAATTTTGAACAAAATTTTAATTTTTAATTTTTCAATTTAAAAGGTGGCATTGGCTCGCACATTCGGAAGGTGGAATGACTCCTCGAGCTGCTCACACGGCGATATATTCAAGTGAGACAGATTCGCTCTACGTTTTTGGAGGATACGATCTGAATTACGTTCTTAGCGATTTGGAAGTATATCGTTTTAGTACGAGCCAATGGGAGGACGAGTACGGTGTCATATTGGGTGAGAAATTGAACAAAAACATGTTAACTTCACAATACAAACATTTTGCATGCCAAAGTTTATGAACTTTTATAATAATTCATGCTGGACGGTCGAATATCATGTAAGTCTTCTACAACTCTTTCCCTTTATTCAAATCTCATTCAATTATTAAAACTCGATTTTTTCCAATTTAATATTCGAATTGAAAAATCAAAGACAAATGAGCGCGTCGAGCAGCGCGTAAAAAAGTTACTTTTCAATTTCTAAGCGGAAATAAAAATGGAATGAAAATGCTTTTTTTTAAAGAAATTCAAATTTTCAAATCGTACGCTAGCAATAAAAATGAAAAACTTGAGGCCACACTTGAAAAATTTCTATCCTGGTTTCTTTCTTGTTACTTTTAATTTGACTAATTTCATGGGAACTGAAAGAAAACGAAATTGGTTTTTTCCACAGAAGGTGCATCTTCTGCCGAATATTTAGATCCGATGTTGATAGCGAGCGAATTGGAGAGAATAGGTCCAGGGGCAGAAAAGTATGGTCTGCCGAAGACGTCATTCGTGTGGAAATTATTGTACAAATTTAAGGAGAACACGACGTTCAGTTTGCGTGAGAGAACGACTGTGGACGGTGGAGCCCAGGACGGTTGGCGAGAATTGCGTAATACGCCGGAGCACCGTGAGCGCGAGAGAAAAGCGCAGGAGGCGAGAGAATTGGAGATGCGTAAGACGACTGAGAGGATCGAGAGGAACGAGAGTATACGAAGAAAACATCCGAAGCGTACGAGACCGCGTTATTCGCAGACGTTGGCGAATCGGCAGCGTCACACGTCGAGTATACAGGACGACGGCGTGACGTGGCGCGAGCGTGTAATCGAGAGTCCAGCGCAGGAGAATGCGTTTCTGCAGGAGATTTTGGAGCCAAAAATGACGACGGCGAGTACATCGAGCGAGGAGAGTACAGAATCGTTGGACGACGAGTTGCCAAAACCGAGTCCGCGTTACGGACACGGGGCGTGTAAATACGAGGATGGTTTTGTCATTTACGGTGGAAAAATCGACGACGGCTCGTTGTCGAACGAATTATGGCACTACAATGTAAACACGAGTAATTGGACTTTGAGAGCGAAGAATTCGCCTTTTTATCCACCTCGCCTGACGCGACACACTCTCACTTTGGCCAACGAATATATTTATCTTTTTGGCGGTAGCACCGTCGATGGTGAATTTTCATCGAGCCTCTACAGAATAAAATTAAATCTCTCCGATCCAACGGCCAGTACGGAAAGATGGCGAGAGGTTCGACCTCGCGGTGGCAAAGAATTGGACGTTCGAGTCGTCGCCCATTCCACCGTTTACCATCAAGCCACCAATTCGCTTCTCGTCTATGGTGGCGTCGTTGCCAGCGTCGCACGATTCAGCAAACTCTCCGATCGCATGTTCGTCTTTCAACTCGATCGCAAAGTCTGGTCCGAAATTCATTATCCGCGCACACACTTGCCCGACACTTATGTCCCGAGGGAAAGAGCTTTTCACACTTGCAACATTATCGGCAATTATCTCGTCGTGTTCGGCGGCTATTCTCATCGACACAACAAGGAAGAAATTTGTTACGACAATCAAATGTATCTTTACCATCTTGGCTGTCATGCTTGGGTCAGTCACGAAGTTTTGGGCTCTACCGATAAAGGTGATTCTTGAGAGATATAATTTCCTTCAAACTCATGTTCATTCGTCGTTTTTAGGAAATTATTTATCATTTATTGCTTCATTTTCAGATTCGGGCTATCCAAAACAACAGGGAGTTTTTGCTCATGCGGCAGACGTCCGAAATGGCAATACTCTGCTCCTCGTTGGTGGATATCATGGCAATGTCAACGCTGATCTTTTGGCTTATACCTTACCCTCGATGCTCGCACCTGGAGACGGGGATGCTGTTGAACCTGAACAAATATGCTGGAAACATAAACGCCTCTCGGAATGTGCTGCCAATCCTGAGTGCGGTTGGTGCTCCGCTGATGAGGTAAAAATATTTATACAAAAAAGGACTTTTTCGAGAACTTTCTCATGAAATTTCGAGTTCAAAAAGAGAGTTGTAATCCCGATGTTTTTGGATCAAGATCTATAAAAAAAAAACACTTCAAAAAATATTGGAAATCAACCATTTTTCGACTTTTTACTCATTTTACACTTTTCATATTTACCATCTCTACACCGGCGGGTGCTCGTTGGATTTGTCATTAAATCCTCTTGAAAACCTCGCTCGATTTTTGCATTTATCTCCATTGTTCGATATATTACGAATTTTTTTTAATTTATTGAATTTTGCCAAATTTTGAGGACTTTTTTCGGGCACAACCAATTGAGACATAAATCCAACGGAATTTTCTAAGTCTAAGGAAAAGCTGTGGAAATCCTTGTCCATTGAATTCCTTTGATTCCATTTGTCAGCAAATTTTTGAGCTCTGCGTTCATCTTTTTTTTTTTCAATCAATTTGCGACGGTTGAATAAACAAAATGTTATTTTTAAATTACAGATATGTTACGGGCGTACAATCGGTAGCAATTGTACAACAAATTTGCAAACAACACGTTGTCCAGGTGTTTGTCCGGCGCTGGGTGACTGTCATTCCTGTTTGATACACGGTCAGCCAGGGGACGGTTGGGGAACGAATTCACGAGGCAAAAGTTCAGTTTCGAACAAATTGAATCTCGGGACTTGTACTTGGTGCGTTCAGAATGCTCGATGTCATCACAAAGATGATAATTATGGAGTGTGCGGTTTGAGGGACGATACACCATCTCAAATACCCGGTTGGTGGGGCCCGAAAGGAACGGAAATAGCCAGAGTCGAAGAATGTCGCGAAATGGATAAAAGACCTGGTCTCACTTTCCTCAAGTACAAACCACCGGTTAATTTCAGTCAACCCGATTCCGTTATAATTGTTAATGCAACGACCGTAGATTTCAATGTTCCATCGATGCAAGGCGCCAAAACCGAATCCGCTTTAGGCGGTGAAATGATTGCAAGGCTCACCGGTTTTTTGAGACCTCCTCAATATTTTTGGGACAGCGCGGCTGAACATTTGAAAATATGCGTTAGTTATAACAGCGCTACGCTTCACGTGTCCTGCAACAACGACCCTGGAGAGTTGGTAAGGTTTTCTGTTACGACCATTTTTTTTAACGTTCGAGAATTTTGTTTCGCCAGACTGTCCTCACTTAGCAATTCGCAAAAAATTATTTTTCATTTTTATCTCATTTTTAGTGAAATTCCTGAAGATCAAATTTTCTCGATTCTTTAAATCTTAACTCTAGAAGTACACACATTTCTACTGACTGCTGGTACACACTGGGTCCGTGCGACCCCTCGGTCAAATTCCAAAAGTTCCGGAAAATGGCGTCTACTACAATTTTTTTTCAATCCCAGACTCTTGAAATCCCATCTGCTCGAGCAAAAGCTTTGTGCGGTTTATATTTTTTTCCAAGAAAAACATTTGAGTTGATAAAAAAAATTGATTTAGAAACAAAAAGTAATTTTTACATTCGATCGGGTCTTTCGGACCCAAGAGTATAAGTCCTAAGGTTAAAATGTAATTTCACAAAGTCACGAATGCTTAAAATTTGTTGAACAAAATCTATTTATTAACAACACTATCGATAATATAAAAAACATGAAAATTGAATATTTTCAGGAGCTCGTAGCGAATTTAACAGCGGAAACATCGCAATGTATTCCAACAAGTTGGAGCGATGGTCAGCAGATGACATTATCGGCGGGTCGTTATCTTTTGGATTTCGAGTCGAAAAGAATGGTAACAGCGAATTATCGTGAGCCGAGTAAGATGGAGATAACGCACAACAAAAAGATGGAAAACCCGAAAGTGTTTACGTTCGAATATTTGGAGCCTTATCAAAACGGAACGTGCGAGCAGTACAAAAACTGTTTGCACTGTTTGACGGATTCTTCGTGCGGTTGGTGCGACATAAACAGCAAGTGTTTGTCGCGTGCAACGAACGAGACGGAGACGTGTTCGATCGAGGTTGACAGGGACGAGAACGACGAGCCGATAGTGGAGTGGCATTATTTGACGATAACGCCGTTCGCCTGTGCCAATTGTTCGAATTACATATCTTGCGAATCTTGCGTCGGTAGTAATTTGTGCGAATGGTGGACGGAAGAAGCGCGTTGCGCCAGATTGGGTCGACTTCCGAGCGCTGTTACGAGCCTGGAGGAGTGTCCGATACCGTGCAGACATCGTTCGAACTGTACGCAATGTTTGGACGAGCGTGGTCGTTGCGTTTGGTGCGAAGCGACCGAAGAATGTTTCTCATTTTCGGTTTACACGTCCGAGTATCAATTTGGGTTGTGTCGCGAGTGGATGGACCAAGCTGGGTTAATGGGAGTGACGTCACGAACAGGTTCTTCGTTGACCGGTAACGATCAATGCAAAAGTTGCAGCAGGCACATAAATTGCACGAGTTGTTTACACTCCTTGAGCTGCGGTTGGTGTTACAGCCTCGAAAATCCAATAACCGGAGTTTGCGTCCAAGGCGACTTCAACCAGCCTCACGTGAACTGTAGCTCGACGATAAACGAGCTGCAAAACGAGACGACCGCTCTGTTGGGCCTCGACGACTCCGGTTGGGCTTACGCGCAATGCCCCGACGTGGACGAGTGCGATTTGGGCCTTCACGATTGCCATCCAAACGCCGTGTGTACCAATACACACGGAAGTTTCAGCTGCCAATGTAAACGCGGTTTCAACGGGGATGGAAAAGAAAATTGCACGAAAACTTGCTACGAGAAATGCGTCAACGGCTATTGCAGCGAAGCTCCTGACTACAAATGCGAATGTAATCTCGGTTGGACCGGTCCGGACTGTCGTACCAATTGCGGCTGCAACAACCACTCGACGTGCCTCGAAGGCGTTGGCATCTGCGACGACTGTCAGGATTGGACGACCGGACAATATTGCGAATATTGCAAAGCCGGAAGCTACGGGAACGCCACGACGACTCTTGGCTGTAGAAAATGTAACTGCAACGAGCACGGTGACAAAGATTTGGAAGTTTGCGATCGTCAAACCGGCGTTTGCTTTTGTCGCGATAATACCGAGGGGGACACTTGTCAAAGATGTAAGAAAGGTTATTACGGGGATCCTCGTGACGGTGGAATGTGCTTCTACGGATGTATGTCCCGCGGAATGCTGGGTGGAGCTGAAAATGGCAAACAAGGATTGGGCAGTCGTCACTCGCAACTGTCGCTTTGGGAAACACATTTGGGTGGCACGCCTACGCGGGAATGCCTCTGGATTGTCAGTCCAAAAACCGGATTATCACCTGACACGATGACCCCGAGTATACAGAGCGTTATACAATTCACGATACACGACGACATTAACATCAGTTGTCAGGAAAACAGCGTTTACGTTTACGACGGCCTCCCAGAATTCGTGTCCTCAACGACGAGCCATCAGAGCCAATTGCTCGGTATTTATTGCACGGAGAGTACCAATTACCCTGTCACGGTTGAAGCCAAATCGGGATTTCTTACGGTTCATTACAAACAGCTGGACGAAGTCGAGGGTTTTAACGCGAGTTACGTTGTAATGACGTGTGGAAATTGTCCGGAGAATCGGGAATGCAGAGGTGGCAATTGCCTGTGTAAAACTGGCTTCGTCGGAATTAATTGCGACATAGAATTGTGTCCGAGCAATTGTACGTCGATCAAGAAACAGGGAATATGCGACAAGGGCTATGGACATTGCGTTTGTTCGCCAGGTTTCGGCGGACGGGATTGTTCGATTAAAATAAAAAACAACCAATTGGTATTCACCGAATTGTTCAATTCGGAATACTTAGCCGATCATTTGGATCACTTGAGAAAAACACTTCCTCGCTTTGGACACAGCCTCGTTGCTGATCGTCGCGGTAGTTTGTGGATGTTTGGCGGTTATTCTCTGAGCCACGGACCTCTGAATGACATTAGATTGTTCGATACGAAAAACAATACTTGGATGCCCGTCACTGTCGAATCAACCTCCGAAGCTTCCATGCCACAAGGTCGATATTTTCACGCTGCTGAAATCGTTCACAGTCGTCAACAGATTTACGTTTCCGGTGGTTTGTCCATGAAGGAGGAAGGCGTTCAGGGACTTTCGAATAATACTCTGAGCGACTTCTGGAAATTCAGCTTACAAAATCAAAGATGGAATCTCGTTAAACAAGAACCTTTCAAAAAAGAACCTCCTCCACTCGCTGGGCACACACTCACTCTTCGTCGAGACGGCGAATCCGAAAGCCTCCTTCTCGTTGGTGGCTTTAGCCCCAAATATGGATATCTCGATACCGTTTGGGAATTCAATCTCGAAACTGAAGTCTGGGACACCATTAATACCGTCGGAAATGGACCCTTGGGCGTTTATGGACACAGCACTGTTTACCATGGAAAATCTGATAGCTTTTACATCTTCGGTGGCTACACTTACGCCATTAATCGTACTTTTATATCCAACAAATTGTATGCTCTCAATTACAAATCTCGAGCTTGGTCCGTCCTTCCTCCCTTTGAGGATGAATTCTCGGATGGCAGTAGCTTGGTGAGTTTTTAATTAAATCTCAAAGATTTATATTAACGGTGTTTTACGCATACATTTTCAATTTCATTCGAATATTATTTAATCAAAACTTTGGCCATTCAAGAAAAACGTGGGAAAATTCACTTTTATTCAAAACATTATAATCATTGGTTTCCAACAACAATGCTACAGAGGTATTGAATTATTTGAACGAATAAAAATCATCGAATCGTTGGTCTTGTGAAATTAATTTGTTCATTTTTGTCATTACTGCGATTTTATTTTGCAGGTTTTTTTTTCTTGAATGTCGAAAAATAAAAAATTGTTTTTTCAACGAGTTTTCGATCGAACAATTGATTAATGAATTTTTAC
>JABSMR010014851.1:0-10659 GCA_018902295.1 Dusona sp. PSUC_FEM 10030013 | reverse complement strand
TATTATAAAAAATAAAAAGACGAGAAGGAAAATGGGAGTAAAGTAGCGGCACTAAAAACAAATAAGTATCGTTAATTCAACCACAGTGAAAGACATATGAGTGAAAAATTAATGTAAAAATTTTAATGTGCAGTAATAAATTTCAAATTTCATTGGAAAAACTTATGCGGTACGAGCAAAATCGCACCGTGCAGTTTCTTATTGAATTTTTATGCATTTTTCAAGAATTAATGTAATTTATTAGAAGCAACAATACGTGCTCAAATTTTTAGTGAGCATCTCACAAATTTTATAGTGTTTTCTGGTAAATCTTTCTGTTGAAGCTATTTTTGTATGCTCTGTAAATAAGATATAGCGTACTTGAATTTTTACGTGTCTTTGACGGAAAAGAATGTTAGAATTAGTTAACAAAAAACACACTTTTTACCATTCCCCCATGTTTCAATGTATGACAGTATTTTCAACTAAAAATCTAAGCGCAAAATTTTCTTTATGATTGTTTCCCATGTATTTTTCACTAAAATAATAGAAAAAGTAGTTTCAACTGAACTAATAGAAAAAGTAGGACAAAGCAAGATGTCCATGGTGATATAATTGAAAGTGATGCCATCAAAGTAGTTCGGGGCAAGTCAAAAAAATCTCGAATATCCTCGCATCAAATCCGAGGATGAAAAGGTTGAAGGAAAATCGCTTTCAAGAGTTTCGAAGAGGGTTTGCGAATAGTGGAAGGGGTTACAACTATCTCTTCGGGGAGTAACATGGTCGTTGGACGTTTTGCTCTCTCCTGCTGTGAACAGAGGATCCGTGAAACGGGAGACACGTGCGGATGTGTACGTGGTAACACTGTCGAGTACTGGTGGTTTTTGCCCCGTTGTGTGTTTTGTGTCCACCTCTGTGTTTGCCTCTTTCCGAGACCTTCTCTCTTCCTCCTCCTTTCCAGTTTTCAGAATACAATCGGTAATTACCATAAAACGTTAGGTAGTACTAGCGTTACTGGCGCGCCGCGATAATTGTGCGATATGTGGCAGATTGCAACGCCCAAACTCTCGTTGGACGATAGCACATGGCTACGAACTTCCACCCTCTTTCTCTTTCTCTCTTTTGCCATTCTCATTATTTTCGTCCCTCGGATATTCCCTGTTTTTCCGCTTCTGACCTTTTATTTCTTCTCTCAGTTTCCACGCAAACATTCCAACTCAAAAAGGGGAACATCATTTTTTTTGTAGCACTAGTTTCATCGACCGCATGTTACAAATAGTTTTTTTTAGAAAAAGTGCTACAATATGTATCCATGTGCACGCTAATCAAACTTCAATGAATACTCTTGAAAGGACTTGTTGAAAGGATCCTATTCCTTTTAATGAACAATATTTATACGTATGTGAATGGCTTTGTTAATTAATTATTTTACACTGATGAATACTTTCTTTTTGATGTTTTTTATATCACATATCAGTGTCTGAGACGACTGAGATTTTTTCTTCCGTGTTCTTTTTATTTTGATGTTTATCTCAAGGGACTATTTTCCTCTATTTCACTGTCAACAAAATTCGTCGTCAACAAAGCCCCGTTCACTACCCGCCAGCTAAACGATCTCCTTATTCAAAAATACAGAAGTACCAGCTATTCTCATTTTTTTTCTTCTCCATGCTCTTTTTACGAATGATACACGAGGGTGTGTTATGTATTTCCGAGCCTTTGAGCGGGCATAGAAGAGACTGCGATCTCGTGTCGAGAGCTCGGCTTAATGTCGTAAGTCGTTGAGGTAAACGACCCTCTCCTACTAGAAAGAAAAACTTTTGCGAATCCATGGATAAAGTGGAGAAGTCGCATTTTTCACATTTGAAACGGGATATATTAGGATTATAGGATGCATTCAAAGTGAAGGGTTCTCTTTTTATTACTATTCTCATGCAATAATCCTATAAGAAGCTTCGAATGCTAATCTGGGAGAAACCGTTTTTCTTATACTCAGAGAATTATAGGTTTGTAAAGAATTACCGTGGAATAAATATTTCAAATTGTTTTAATTTTATTTAGTAACTGTCACGTAAATCAGCTTTTGCTTCACACCAAAGGTTCTTGTATAGTTATTTTCGTGTAAATTAAAAATAATTATTGATAATTGAAATTGAGAGTGATCATTTTCACTGAAATTTTTGATATAACATTTGCTCAATATTTCTGTTCATATAATCGTCGAGGAGCAAAAAAACCTAACACGCGTAACAATTATGAGCGTTTGTATTATTAATATTTAAGTGACAATAATTATTGCTCGATGTAAAATAATTCGAATTTCGTCTCCACCACCTTGACAAATCGCGTGTTAGAACTCCCGGTACCAAGATATTTGCGTGTAAGTTAAAAAGGGAGAAAAAAAAGTTGATGACGGACGAGAAACGGTACCCGGTGGGGTGAAGGAGGAAACACGCCAGGTGTTTTCACCATCAAGTAAATTGCATTTAGGACGATATACGGTATGGAAGCCAAGTTATAGTCGGGTGCGCGGCGTTTCTATCGGAAAAAAAATTTCAGAACGACGCTTTCAAGACAAATTGAAGATGAGGGAATGTTCGTCACATTGAAGACCATTTTTTTCATATAACTAGATAATGCGCTTTTCAGAAGGAACATTATTCGATTAAAATACAAGATAAACACCATAAATCATTTATGGGACATAAAAAAAGGTAATCTTAATTTTTTTAAGTTTATATCCGCGTACATTAGTAGTAATAATGTTATTTAGTGTCATTATTGTCATAAAGATATAGGGTAAAACAGAACAAAATAACAAAATTAAAAAACGGGAGACTATTGGTCAAAATGGAACACCACCGAATAAATTGTTGTCAGTAAAAAATGGTTAAGCATGCTTTCGTGTCCAAATGCGCTTAGGATTTGTCTTTAACTCCGTAAAGAACGAAGTACATGATAGAAGAATTTATTCTTTTTATTTTTCTAGCAGCCTTCATAATGCATTAGAAATAGAGACTTTTAATAAATAATTGTTTTAATGGACGAAAAAGATCATTTTTTTTCTAAAAACAATGTCTTATGTGGCCTTAGTCTTCCCTGTTATTGTGATATCAAGCTCAGTGACATATTGCAGCAACAAAACGTTTCATTTTTTCATCAATTTTCGGTTTTGTCATTCTAGCGTGTCTTGGGACGCACGGATCATAAATTGCGTGCAGACGCACACATGATCCTTCGACATTTCTTCCTGGAACGAGTCTCAATTGCGTCTCCGTGTGAAAACACTGTGACAAGGAGAGAGAACCGAAGTTTATAGGTGTGGGAGCTGTGTACAGCCTCGATTAATGGTACGCCGGCTGACCCATTGTCGAGTTTTACTACTGCACGGCTTTACTACCATGTTGACCGCATACATGTAGAGCATGAGACTCGTGGCGTCGAAACACGTTCGTTTAACGTGCACGCCCCTCGCTCTGCGTAATGTACATTTTATAAAGTATAATTGAATTGCCTTTTTCTTCAACTAATTTTAAAAAAATCCATTTTAAATTCCCTTCAATCTACCTGATTAAAAATCTGTATAATGTTCATGGTTTACTAAAAATAAGAAAATACTTTACGGACACCGCTCTTTTCCCCAATCTGGAGGACATCAAAAATAATTATCAAGATAAAAGATGATAGAATTTTTTACTATTAAAATAATAAAGTACTTGTGGATAAAAATCCTGAGGTTTTCCTGATATAAAGACAAGTGATGGAGGAATGAAAAATATTCAGGTTTTGTGACCCGTACGGGATGCGATTCTTATGGAATGTTGAGTTTTTAAAAATGTGGAAAAATATTCAACTGTAATTGGATCATGATTTTAAAGATTTTGTGATCTCTTGATACCTGAGATTTTTACGGTAATGTTTTGATTATAATTTTCTTTATGTATGTAATAGAGTGCCTCTAACGTACTTAAAAGAAATAATTTTAAATGATAATAACAGTCTTTGATCTTTAGTGCAGACAATAAGTTCGCGCAAACCCTTGGAGAAAAAAAAATCTTCAAGCCCCCATAAAGTAGAGTAACGCGTACGTAATTTGAGACAAGCTCGCGTGCGGCTCCGGAATCATGGGGTTCTGAAGCGCGATAGCCTTTGCACGGAATTTGCGAGGGAGAAAAGTCTCTTGCGGCACAAAAATAAATGGGAACAAATGTAAAATACGCGCATACGTGTATGTACGTGTACGTAACCTCGCGTGACTAGTCAAAGTGGAAGAGGGCAAGAATTTTTTTCCTCTTAAGGTTGAATCGCGCGCAACGAACAGCTTTGCAAAGGACAAGCGAGTAATACAAAAAGGATTTTCGTTGCGGTAGCACGACCTTGTGGGGTCCTGAGAAGGAGTTGGACAATTGGTGTTTCAGCTTTTATTCTGTTTCGTAATCCGTCAAGCCGAGAGCTAAGACGTATTGGACATGAAAAGAAGACGAGGTAGAACGAGGAATAAAGAATGAAAGGTAAAAAAATAATAAAGCGACGATAAAAAAAGGATGAAGGATAAGGGAGTATGTAGGATGATAAAAAATAGACAGAAGTAGGAAACGGGAGGGGGAAAATGAAAAAAAGATGCAAGATCTTGGTAGAGAGCTCGACCCTTCGGGATTACGAAAGATGTTCTCCAACCATGTCTACGCCGTCTTCGCGCGAGCCCGCGAAACGTCGGACATGAAAAAAAGCGAACTTTATTGCAGAAAGATGTATACGACAAGGAAGAAAATTGTGAGACAGAGGTTAGACACCGGTGCGGTGACAGCATGACATTTTATCGCACTGGAAGTGACAGACTGAAGGACACATACATCTCGAACAAGCCAGAGAGCAATTTCATAATACAGTGAACGAGAAAACTTGCACGAGACCTCTCACCACGACTGACACTGCCCTATGATCCACAACGTAACATTCGGCAAGCTTTCATACCGATAAAGAACCATCAGTAAAAGAGCAAAAGTCGAGTGACTCAACAAATTGACAAAAGATTGACGCACGAACTTTCATCTCACTGGGACCTCGAAACTCGTAGTTGCACAATCGCTTGGCACGACAAATATTTTCACGCTCGTTTTAACGCTATTCGTTCTTTAACACCAAGGTGAAAAATGTATTCCACACGTACACATTTTTTTGTACATGGAGAGAGAGGTACATTTGATAAATGACCGCAAAAGTCATAGAGTTGAAGAGATGACACGAAATTCTTATTATTGTTATTTGAATCAATTCAAATTTATCTGTAAATAAAAAAATGTGTCTTGTTTATTATAATAAATTTACTCAGGCCGCGTAGTAATTCAGATACGCTGCAAAATATTTGGAACATTAATTAAAAAATTGTGTGGGACAAGTGAAAATATATCGCACAATTCGGTATTTTATATCTATAAGCGTATGCGAGAGGAAAATGTGTCTCTCATAAAAAATCCAATCCGTGGTTGAAAATGTTTATGAAGCGTCCGATAAATTTTAACATGTTTTACGGTCAGAATTCCTGTACAGGTATTTCTGTGCAAGCTATGAAAATTACATACTACCTATGAATTCTCGCAAGTATTTAACTTAAAAAACTGAATAATTTAGTAATAATTTGTTTCTTCCACATTTCACCACCTTCCAGGAGATCATGGTATCGATATGTATTTATAATATTTGAAGAAAGTCAGCGATCTGGAAAAACATTAGTATTCTTGTTATTATCTGAAATAACGACTTTTCAATAAAACACATTTACAGGACTGCTGAGGAAATGGAAATTCGATTGATTTGGTTGTATGTTCGTATGTGGCAATTTCAGAACAACATCTGTGGTCCTAATCTATTTAGCCTGATTAGTTTCATAACGGAGTATATGGAGGTACGTGTGTGGATGTTCGATATATACTGTGGTGTCTCTCCGTACCTGGTATTAACCGTATCCGAAGGTATTAACCGAACCCGTACCATAGTTTATCGGTATTATATAGGACAAATATATATGAACCCTATAGTTAAGCATCTCAGGATCTCTGACGTTGTTTGCACGACGATACGGGTTTGTACTATTCCCATCTCCCTACGACTTGTTCCAGATTCTAACGTTATTGATTTAGTTGCGTACGTCGTATTTTCATTCGTATATTGATTTGAAGTAAACGTCTCCAGATCGATTTTGAAAAAAATAATAAAATACAGATCGTATTTTAAACTGCAAACGAACTTTCGATGATTTTAGACAAATTTTTATTTCTCGAGATCTAAATACTCTTACAAACTTTATTGGATACTTTCTTTTCCCTTCAATATAATTAGATCTATTCTACTAAAAAATTCGAAGTATAAATTGTTTTCAACCTCTTACGAATACTGCACTGCAACTGACCATGCATTTAAACATACAGAGAGGGTCATGGTCTATTATTTCACCAGGCGTGCACCTGAAAAAGCATAAAAAATGCAGAATCAGTCTCATTGTTGGAGCACAAACGCGAATCATCACTTTCTTTTTGTGTCCGACCCCCGTAGTTTTAAAATGATAAAAATATCTCCTTCGTTTGTTCCTCGACTAATGAAGTTTTCTCCGTGTTTTGTTGTACAGCAATCTCTTGCATCGGGGAAAAAAGCTTTTCACACAATATTTACATTTTTTAACTTTCTAGGATGGACAAATTACAATAGAAATTCGTCGAGGAGGAAGGAAAACCTCCTTTTCGGACAATAGGATTGTAGAAAAAAAACTTTTCACTTATTATTTTTATACGCAATATAAAACCTCGTAAATATAGAAGGAATATAAAAAGATAGCCTTTTCCCGTCTTCTTTTTCCAGTTATTTCAATAATGATCATAGTCCCCCGTAACGGAGACGATCGACTCGTCTTTCGATGAAACTTAATCTTTATAGAAAATCTCGTGTTCAATGTGCGGACTTGAACGACCATGGGATCATCAAGGCAAACATTACGAACTGCTGAAGCCACTTGTACTTTTTCATACTTAGAGAGCCAAAGAACCACTATGAAGCATCGAGAAAAATTGAGCCAAGACTATTCTATATACGCGTCTATAAGGAGATCCGATCAGAGATACTATATAAGTCTATTATTATTGGAACTGTGAGGTCGAATTCACTGCTTGTTATCTGTCATTTTACGCAGTTATTTACAGAATGTATTGATTCATTGAAAAATTCATGTCAATCGTACGATAACCATTCATTCATCATTTTTAAACAAACAGATTATTTCGAACGACCTTTATTTCAATTCGAAATTGTTCAAAAAATCAATTTTCTTTTAGTCTAACATCATATGCTGTTAGCAATGTATATATTTGAACGAATAAACCAATTATCCTCGTAGTTACCGTACTTATTACTGTGTAATTTTAAAAAAATATAATAAATCTACGAGAAAGTAGTCTGCTCGTACTGGCAAAAAAATAACGTATTATTGTCTAGCAGAATTAAGGGGTTGGAAGAAATAGGGGTGGCTTTTAATTAGTAAGTGTTAAAACTCACTGTAATCCCCTGCCCAGTAATCACCAGCACCGGCGGTGGGTAGCACCGTGCTCCATGCCTCTATGAAAATGAGAAAATAAACCAGGAAAGAAATAAAATGAATGATAGTGCCTAAATACGTGTATATAGTATGTGTTCGATATCAAGAGCCGCGGTAGCGGCTCGTATAATATACACGAGATCAAACATGTTTAGTCGTATTATAGCACGGATAATGGAAATGACCTTGTGAAACACAAAAATAGTAAAAGGAACGTTCAAATGAATTTGTCACCAACAATATTCAATAAAAAAAATCATAAATAATTCAATTACTTTTGTTCATAATTGTCTGAGATTGTGAGCCATCCAAAAGTTTGTATTTTGAAGGAGGAAAATGTGAATCTGCTATGTTCCATTAAATATGCTTTAATTCAATCATTGAAAATTTTATTTTTAAATAAAACATTATTAGATTTCGTTGGAAAGCGACGAGTGTTTATTTCATTTCTTTCAGAGATGTTGAATAATGTACTCAAAAGGTATTATAGTCCCGTAATTTGTAACATAAAAGTTGAAAACTTGAAAACGATAATTGTAAATGATTAATTAGATCAAATCTTATTATAGCTGAATAACTTGACGTGATGAAGTTTTCGGTGAATATTCATATGGATATTATACCATGTAACTGTTTTATAGATCACATTCAAATAGAGTTATTGCAATCACGGGGTAATTGAACCCATTCGTTCTTATTAATACTCATATACATGTATATAGTCGTACGATTGTTTTATTAACGCTTGGTATCTTCCTAAAGGTATGTTCGAGTTGCTGTGATTGGTTGAACAACCGGAGAGAACGAGAAGTATAATTTGAATCACCAGCCGTGAAATATTATTAGTTAACCATCTTCCGATTCTGAGAATATTCTGCTACGATTTACGAAATTTTCGATATTCCGGATAAGCTCGTACCCAATTTAATTATTATTACCACAGGAATAATGATTGAAAATGAGTTTTAATGATTTTTACTTTGCTCCAACATCATACTTTGCATATTTTAACTCTAAAATAGTACTCCGGCTCAGGTTTTACAGCTTACGCAGATTTTGCTTACTCGTGTAGTGCTCTTGGCATGTCTGGAAAACCTTGCACCATTTTTTTTTTTTCCACGAAAAGTCCATTCATAGAGTTACGTACACGGAAACTGGTTTGGAGAAATATATAGCGCCGGAATATTGAAAAAGTTCTTCTAAAAAATAATTATTGATAATTAGTGTGAATAGAAAACGAATATTTAAAAAAATTGACCGTCCGTATGATATGTTTCCTTTATGATGAAATGGTTTCTCTTAATTCAATATTGAACTTATTAAAAATAAAGTAAAATCATTTGTTTCCGTGGAGCTTGTTTCTGAGATCACATATCAAGTAGAAATCTTTTAAAGCTCGTTTCTGTACTTTAGTGCGCCGGAAACACGAGCCCTACCGGCTTTTTCAACTGTGTATCTCTTTTCATCCCTGGTCGTTCTTTGAGCGGTTTTCCATCGTCGGCGACGACGACCATGTTGAGAGTTTCCGCTCAACGAGGGGGAGACGGAAGGGAACTGTTAAGGGCCGAATTTCTCTGGCTCGTTAACGCCGGGTAATTGCGTTATAACGTACGTATAGTAAGCGGCTAGTGAAGTTTGGCAGAGCTGAAGCTCATTTAAAGTTCGCGTACAAACACACATATATACATATGCCGAAACATCGGAGTGAGTATTACAGATACTTGACGACGTATTTTTAAAAAATAGGTATTTCGCAGTCGTCAGTGGAAAGTTTTAAATATCACCCAGAAATTTTTCCATTTTCATATTGAGCTTTAATGGACTCATAAATTATACTCAACTTTTTCACCACGCCAGGCATAATTTTATTTACTTTCGATAATGAAAAAGTATTAACAAAATAGAATATTTTTGCGTTATTTTTTGTCTTTTTTGGTGGCAAAAAGAACACTTTGAATTGGACAAATTGTGTAAATATTTTTCGGACTAATGTGCCTGAGAAATGACTTAATATTAATGTCAAACTTTTATAAACTTGTAAATAATATATTGTTGCATGGCTCAAGCAAAATTTGGTTTTGATTCGATGAAAATTTGTTTTTTCTTATATAATCTTTGATTTTTTCATAATTGCAAAACGGTAGCGGAAGTTTTTGCACAACATTTTGTCTTTCCCACAGGGGCTAACGGTATACAACAAATATGACATTTATTTGTAATCAAGCGTTTTTTACGTAATCTTCTTTTTATAAAATATAAACAAATTAATATAAAAATCGAATCGATAAAAAGTATTACGTGTAGAGAGATTCCTACCTTTTTCGCAGTAGATACCCTCGTAGTCTCCGGTCCGACACTCGCATATTGGCCCGCTGTCGGTCGAAATGCAAATACCACCGTGCTGACACGGATCTCGAGTTTCGCAAGCGTCCGACGTATTCGCTGTAATTATGTTCCGCAAGCTCTGTAAATAAGAGAGACGAAAATAAATAAAACATTAATAAAACTTGGAAACGAAGTAAAAACGCTGTTTTTTTATTTCGTTTAAACAAACGCTCATACGCTTAAGTTATGATTAATGTAGAGGGAAAAAAGTCACATCCTTTTGCGTCGAAATAAAGATGTTTTTTGGACGTGCGCTCATGTAGGTACGTTTGTTTCCCTGATATTTTATTAGCCGATTCGTGCATCCATGAAATATATTTCGTCCAGTCACCCCTATAGGGTATATTTTTCGTATTTTTATGCCGTGTTTTTATCTCACCCCCCTTGCGACCCCACCCACTCTCTTCTCCTCTCTGTCTGTCTCACTGTCTTTTCTTTGGCCCTAAATAACAGATTCAGGACACAAAACGTGCTATACTTGGCCTCGTGCTTTTTCACCCTCTTCCCTCATTCTCATCCCCTTTTCCCACCCTTGTCTCCTTTGCCATCCCTCTCGTGGTATCCCTGAGGTGAAATTCACGCTAGAGATTCCAAGCACGTCAGGACAATCAATAGCGAGAGCCCCCTCCGTCCGTGGGAATGTGTATTCACGTACCTATACAGTCTATAGTATATTTTATGTTATATTCTCAGTTATATTGTGCGATACA